>CAUYRH010054588.1:0-25449 GCA_963574655.1 Perodicticus potto
TGACAAATTAGTAGCTATCTAAAGATAGATACACTGATGGAAATTTTACTTATTCTAACCACCAACCTTTTCTTTGATTACCAACCAGTTTGAAAATTTTCAGATCACAATAGAAAAAACCTGGCAGCACCCATAGCTCAGCGGGTAGGACACTGACCACATACACCAAGGCTGGCGGGTTTGAACCTAGCCTGGGCCAGCTAAAACAACAATAACAAAATAGTTGGGCTTTGTGGTGGGCACCTATAGTCACAGATACTTTGGAGGCTGAGGTAAGAGAATCGCCTAAGCCCAAGAGTTTGAGGTTGCCATGGCACTCTACCAAGGGTGCAAGGGTGACATAGTGAGACACTGTCTCCAAAAAAAAAAAAAAGAAAAGAAAAACAACTGACATTAACTAAACTGTACTACATATTTTACACTTGAGTTGACCAATTACTTTTCTCACTACTAGTACAACATTATGCCACTGGGCCTTGGATCCCCTGGTGTATCTGCACCCTGAGCAACACATCTATAAGGAGTGACAGGGTAAAGTTCTCAGATGTTAACAAAACTCTTGCAGCAAAATAGATTTTTTTTAAAACCATGTCTAGCTCTGTTGCCCTGGGTAGAATACAGTGGCATCATCATAGGTCACAGAAACCTCAAATTCTTGGGCTTAGGTGATCCTTCTGCCTCATCTTCCAAGTAGCTGGGACTATAGGCTCCTGCCACAATGCCTGGCTAATGTTTCTATTTTTCGAAGAGATGGCGTCTCATTCTTGTGCAGGCTGCTTTTGAACTCCTCGGCCTTCCAGAATGCTAGGATTATAGGTGTGAGCCACCATACCCAGCCAGCAAATTTTTTGAAGGGAGAGTCCCCTTGGAAAATTCTGAGCAAACATGTTCTCAGCCACGAGGGAAGACGCAAAAGGGCAGGTTTCTGTCTTCAAGTGATACCTTAGATGTGTGTTTTTCCCTGCTGAACTCCTTTACATTCTTGGGAGGACACAAACTCCTTGCTCACTGAGCAAAGGCCCTTCAAGTCCTCCCTTTACTTCAGTGCTCTGAAAGCTTTCCCAGACCTAGCTTCAGATCTGCTTCCCAGGGATGTTCTGTGTGAAGCAAACCTATCCACTCTTGTTTCTGTGCCTGGCATCTCCATAATCAGCCTCTACCTTTCCTGGCGTAAGTCATATATATGTTATGCTGTTGGAACTGAGTAACCAACTAGATGACCTTTGAATCATTTACCCCAGTACAATAAAGGGAGGTTAACCTGAAAAAGTTTTTTGTTTTGCGGAGGTTTTTTGGTGGAACAATAAAGAAGTAAAAGAGAAGGCGGCGCCTGTGGCTCAGTGAGTAGGCCGCTGGCCCCATATACCGAGGGTGGTGGGTTCAAAACCCAGCCCTGGCCAAACTGCAACAAAAAAAATAGCTGGGCGTTGTGGCGGGCACCTGTGGTCTCAGCTACTCAGGAGGCTGAGGCAAGAGAATCGCCTAAGCCCAGGAGTTGGAGGTTGCTGTGAGCTGTGTGACGCCACGGCATTCTATCGAGGGTGACAAATGAGACTGTCTCTAAAAAAAAAAGTAGTAAAAGAGACTCCTCATCTATTGCTGCATTAGGTTGACATTTTAAATTCAGCACAAAAGTGCTCAGGAAGATAGGCTCAAATCAAAATTACTTCCTAGAGGGATTTACAGGCAATTTTACTGACAAAATGTTTTCCCAAAGATGAACCACTTCACCCTACCCTACAGAGAGGGGTGTCTTAAGGTCCAGCATTGGTATGGAAGCATCTTACTTTTTTTCCTAAGGGGTTGCAAAGACTTAAGATTTCAGTTTAAATGCCTGGCTGGAACCTCATGCCTGAGAGACTTCACTGTACTTTTTTTTGAGACAGAGCCTCAAGGTAACACCCTGGGTATAGTGCTGTGGCATCACAGCTTACAGCAACCTCCAATTCCTGGGCTCAAGTGAGTCTCCTGCCTCTACCGCCCAAGTAGCTGGGACTACAGGCGCCCGCCACAACACCTGGCCATTTTTTGGTTGCAGCCGTCATTGTTGTTTGGCGGGCCCGGGCTGGATTCGAACCCACCAGCTCAGGTGTACGTGGCTGGAGCTTTAGCCGCTTGAGCCACAGGCGCCGAGCCTTCACTGTACTTTTGAGATGGTCCCTGCAAGGTACACCCACAGATAACAAGCAGTTTAGTAGATAATTATTCCTGATTAGAATTTATGTCTTCTGACTCAATGATAAAGAGAATCTTCACATCTGACCTGGCTGGGAAGGGTGAGTGTAGCACATCAAAACGATGATGAACCTGGCAAAGAAACCATGCTGCTGTTTTTAAATCCTTAAAAGCCTATATCCAGGGTTTTTTTTTTTTTTGAGACAGAGTCTTACTATGTCACCCTTGGTAAAGTGCTGTGGCATCACAGCTCACAGCAACCTTTAACTCTTGGACTTAAGCGATTCTCTTACTTTAGCCTCCCAAGTAGCTAGGACTACAGGCGCCTGCCACGATGCCTGGCTAGTTTTTGTTGTTGTTGTTGTTGTTGTTGCAGTTGTCATTGTTGTTTAGCTGGCCTGGGCCAGGTTCAAACCCACCAGCCCAGGTATATGTGGCCGGCACCGTAACTACTGTGCTACGGGCACCAAGCCAATGTATATCCAGGGTTTTAAGTGGCTCTTTTGTTTTTTCCTAATACAAAGTCAAATAAGTTTTGGGGTTAAGAACTAGGAACATAAACCAAAGAATAGAGTAACTAACAACTGACTCTTGAAGGAACAGAAGCAAAGACTGTCTCTTCCTTCTTTGTACTCCAGAAGAGTCCTTCTTGGCCCGCTGAATTCTGTGTCAACAAGACCTCCCATGCCGGGCATGGTGGCTCACGCCTGTAATCCTAGCACTCTGGTAGGCTGAGGTGGGTGGATTGCTTGAACCCATTGGTTCAAGACCAACCTGAGCAAGAGTGAGACCCTGTCTCTAAAAATAGGGCAATGTGGCAGGTGCCTGTAGTCCCAGCTAGTTGGGAGGCTGAGACAAGAGAATCACTTGACCCCAAGAGTCTGTGGTTGTTGTGAGCTATGACACACACAGCACTCTACTGAGGGGGACAAATTAAGACTGTCTTAAAAAAAAAAAAAAAAAAAAAAAGACCGGGCAGCGCCCGGGTGGCTCAGTGGGCAGGGTGCCGGTCCAACATACTGAGGGTGGTGGATTCAAACCCAGCCCTGGCCAAACTGCAACAAAAAAAATAGCCGGGTGTTGTGGCAGGCACCTGTAGTCCCAAGCTACTCAGGAGGCTGAGGCAAGAGAATCGCCTAAGCCCAGGAGTTGGAGGTTGCTGTGAGCTGTGTGATGCCACGCATGGGCAATAAAGTGAAACTCTTGTCTCTTTAAAAAAAAAAAAAAAAAAAAAAAAAGACCTCCCTTTAAACTCTCCTAAGTAGATAGTCTCATTTTCCAAAATAAGCTAAAGCTCACCAAATTATCACTGTTCACTGTAAACAAAGTTTCAAGGGAGAGACATGAATCTTTTACCTTAAAAGCTTCACGTTGCAGAGACAGCCAAAATCATGTGACTGCCAGCCTTAGCTCAAGGAGTATGCCTATATCAACACAAATGGGATTCTTTCTCTTTTTATTAATTTTGAAAGGGAGCAGTATCATTTTCTCTGATGCTCCAGTTAGGCTTTTCAAATCCCTGAGAGGTTAAAGACAAGAGTTTTGGTGGCTAATGCAAAAACATGGTGAAAACGTAAAGGTCACCTTGTGAAAGGCTTCTGGCCTCCAAAAGAGAATATGCCTAAAATCTCTAGGATTCTAGGACCTGCAGTAATCTCAAATCAACTTGATTCACAGGCAATAATATCCTTTATGAACTGAAGTCACTACTCTCCAATTTATGATTTTTTATTTTTATTTTTTGAGACTGAGTCTGACTCTATTGCCCCAGGCTAAAGTGCCTCAGAGTCATAGCTCACAGCAACCTTGAACTCCTAGGCTCAAGCAATCCTCTTGCTTCAGCCTCCCAAGCAGTTGGGACTACAAGCATGTGCCACCATACCAGGCTAATTTTTCTCTTTGTAGTAGAGATGGGGTCTCACTCGTGCTCAGGCTAGTCTCAAACTTCTGAGCTCAAGCAATCCACCTGCCTGACCCTCCCAGAGTGCTAGGATTACAGGTGTGAGCCCCTACATCTGGTCCAATTTATAATTTTTTAACCTTAAAATCTACAATGTTTTACTACTTTAGGTAACATCTAAAGTGACATGGAAAATAGAGCTTTTCCGGATGGTGATATCGCCATTGCAAAGCTTACCCCAGAGCAGAGGGTTCTCTGGGATGCTCTCCTGCCCACACCATGCAAGATGGGTATCTCGATGAAGGCAAGGCTTACATGGACAGCTCCATAGCCTGGAAGCTGTGCAATTCAAGTCTCAAGGAAATAGGCTCCATCCAATAGGGCTCAAAAGAAACAACTGCCATTTCAACTGTGCAGTATTAACTGCACAAAGGTCTGACCTTTTGTGGAGTCTTTCTATAATCCCAACATTGGGAGGCCCAGAGGCAGGAGGATCAATTAAATCAATTAAATCTAGGAGATCAAGACCAGCCTGAGCAACATAAAGAGACCCAAACAAAAAAAAAAAAAAGAAAAGAAAAATTAGCCAGGCATGGTGTTGCCGCCTGTAATCCCAGATAAGGGAGGCTTAGGTGGGAGGATCACTTGAAGCACAGGAGTTTGAGGCTGCAGTGAGATATGATCATACCATTGCATTCCAGCCTGACAGAAGAGACCTTGTTTCTGAAAAAAATAAAACATAAGAAGAGCTAGAAGGGCCATCTGCTTTATTTCCATCACTATTAAATATTCTCCTCCTCCTCATTACCCCTCATTTGTCTTCCATGTCTCATATTTTTTGTAAAGATGTGGATTTTCTTCTTAAATGTGGATGGGAGCAAGATGAAGCTATGTTATTAATTATAACTCTCATTTCCAAACACATCTCACTGTGGAGATTTCTCTAGGTATTTCCCACAATTCTAAATTCACCCTCAACTAGGATGAGCTTAGAGAACACTCCAGAAATATTAAAATCACACAGTTGTGGCAAAAATTACATGATTGTGGCTATTAGATTCTTTTTGTGAACTAAAAAAGTGAAATTGGCTCAGGCTAAGCTGTCTTTTTTCCCCTCAGAATTGAAAATGGGGACTCCAACAAAGGTATCAATACAGTACTAAATGGAAATGAGAAATATGTGAAGTACAACATGTGAAAAGTGCACCAGGTCTAACAAAAGACCTACTATATCTCTGATTAAAGAGTATTTAGCAGGAGCCTCCAATGAGCCTGTATGTGAGGAGAAAGGGAAAGGAGGAAAAATAGTTCTGTATGAAACTTTTTTTTTCTTTTAAAAACCACAAGGGGTGACTGTTTCCTTGTAAGCAAGTCTAAGAAACCTTAGAGGGCTGACTTCTAACTCTCTTTGCCATGAAGAACCTTGATTATGAAGCAACATGTACAAAACTACTGCAAAACAGTTCCAAAGGGCATTGACCTACTTTGCTCCCTAGAGGCCTCAAGCGCCTTACTGTGTCATGGGACCTGGTAGCACAATACAGACAAGGGAAATTCTGCAGGGATGCCCCCATCTAGGAAGCCTTCCTTGGCCTCAGAGCAGGTGATACTCCCACATCCTTTGATCTCCCCAGATAGCTCAACCTAGACTCAGCAGTGAGGGAGACTTCTCCATGCAGGGGAGATGAGCTGGAGGCCACTTATAAAGACAAAGCATAGTCAATCCATTAACCGTTTCATCCGATGTTTCCTAGAAGAAAAATCAAGACTCCTGTTTCATGGGCTGCACTGTTTCTGGAAGGCTACAGAAAATCTAATATGGTTGACTCCTGGTAGTGCTCTCTCTGACACACACACACACGTTTCCCCAATGGCTGCAACTTATAAACTAAATAAAACCCTTTGCTATCTTTTTCTATCCTAAGTATGGCTGAGGATGCTCCAGTAATAACCAGAATCTAGGACATGCAAACTCACTGTGAGAGGGTAGGGATTTGCCCTAAACAGAGGACCCTGTTTCCATCAAGCCTGAGTGAGGCTAGCACTGGTAGAATTAATAGCAAATCAGTATTACTGAAATATTCTGCAAAAGGGTAGTTTTTTTGCTTTGTTTCTTTTCACTTTCTTTGGGGAGATAAAGGTTACTGCAACCTTGGGTCTAACTAATCTGTCATAAAAGAATTGTTACTACACATCAGTAAAGACAGCCATAATGTTTATGTTGCCAGGGAGGGAAAAACATCAATCCCTGCTCACCAGAATCTGAGTGCAACAGAAGATAGCACTGGTTTCAACAATTTTGGTGTTGGACAAAGGTTCCTTTTGTCAGTTAAGAAAGCATCAGCAGAATTCCACCAGTTAACTGCATTACCAGGATCCACTCATATCAATGAAAAAAACTTCTTGGCACCATTTACTTTCCAGATCCAACGATGCCAACAACAATTACAACTGGACTTTGGGGGGTAATATATTGTTGCACCACCCCAGTCAAAATATCTTTAGATTATAAAATGCACAAATTACTATTAACAATTTAGTTCCCTTTTTAAGAATACTGTTTTTCTATGAATCACTTTTAAGCCATACCAGAAGGTGGAATCTATCTGAAAGAATGTGGTTTTTGAATTCTACTTAGTGCTTAGTTAAGAATTTTATTTCCCCCTTTATTTGAACAGAACCACAGAATGCTCTAAGTCAGGCAATAGGAAAAGAGTGTGTTCGCTTTTAAGTATGAACTGTGAACAATAAGTTGGTGTTTGGTCACAAGTCCCAGGGTGCTATTTCTATTCACTGGGACCCTTACTCAGGGATGTAATTGGCACTGTGTTTCAAGACTGGGAGAGAGGATGCACACTAAGAGTAGATAGCAAAACTTAAAGTTCATCAACTACTGTTCCCCCAAAGTGCTAAACACTAAATGATACACACATTTCTTTTAGTGGGAGGGAAGAGCAAAATCTTTTCTAAGTTTGAGTATTTATTAGGATTTTTAAATAAGGAGAACTACGATTTTAATTTTATATCTTGGCTATGTTTTGACAAAGGAGATGCCACTAAGAGTACAGTGACAATCTCCTATCGCAAGCCAGGATCAATCAATGTTTCCCTTCCCAATCCCACCTCAATCTCAAGACTCTTGTACCTCTCAACTGAACAATTAATTTGCAAATAAAGCCAGCATGAAACCTGAATCAAAAACCAACAAGATGGTCTGCAGTCAGCCAATGCATTACATAGCCACTCTAATAAATGATTACATGGCCTCCCACAGCACTTTTCAGCTGAAGATGGACCTTTCACATCCTAGTGAAAGACTAGTTTAATATTCTGAGCATGCTCCATGGTACAATCACAAGTGCTACAACATTACAAAGACAAGTAAATACCTGAATTTCCCCCCTGTATAATTTTCAGGAACTTAACATGGTTACCCAGTGCAGGGACAGGACTGCATGGCTGCACTTGCAAAGTACAGTTGGATGCTTAAGAGTACAAGGACAATGTCCAGTTCAGCACGGTGTAAGGCATATATGGACAAGAAGAGAGGCCGTTGTTGGCAATAAGTAGCATTATGAGAAAAGATTCCAAATCAGTAGGATATAAATGGTGCTCGATGCTCCAGTTTTTTAAAGATAGTAATCCTAAGAATCCAGTTCAAACCCTAGTGTCAACATGCAGGGCAGAATTCAATCTCTACCAGTTTCTCCAAATCTGGGCTGAGGCCATTTGCTCCTAGCTTGGTAAAAAAAGAAAATAGTTTTTTTCCTGTTTCTTTCTTGGCATGGAAACACAGCTTAGAGAAAAGAAGGCCACAAGTCCTGGTACCACTATGAAGGTAGATGAAGTCTCCCCACATCCTATATAATTACAAAGACTGGGGAATAGGTAGAGGACAAGGAAACTGGCCTAGCCACTAGTATTAAAAACTAAAATTAAGTTAATTGTGAGACTCTCCACTCCAGAAATGCCCAAATTTAAAAAAAAGAACTTCAAAAAATGAAAAGTTAAATTCCTCTAACTCATTTATTTACATATTATATGTCCAGTATATAATGTGTAGATAAATGTATCCTGCAGTGAAAAAGAACAACTTACTGAACTTAACAGTACATTATAGGACAAATTCTTGAAAGGTTTCATCTCACATTGGATTCTTTTAATAAAAAAAAAAATTAAAAATCAAAGAAAAATGTCTGGCCAGGGCTGGGATGAGACAAATAGGAATACTTCAGAATCCAAGGCAAGGGGAAGACTGTTGGCCTATCTTCAGAGGACTATAGGGGTGCAAAAAGGAGGGACAGATCATGCACAAAAGTACTTACAAATTACATACCCACCCCCACCCCCCTCAATAAAAAGAGAAGAAAAAGCCCCATCACTTAACACCAAATAGCAACATTATCAATAAACCCTTTCTCTGCTGCCCATCATGCCTTATTTGAAAGAGGAGGCCTGTGAGGAGAAGTGAAAAGAGCCAGGGTGAGAGGGAAGATCTGCACTTCAGTCTCATTTCCAATTTCCTTTTCTCTTACAGAAAGTCTTCAGTCATCTGATGCCTGACATTGAGCTCTGAGCAGAAACTGAGTACGTGGTGGTCACGACAGGGGTACCATTGTTGGCTGAGTAGCCTTGTCTCAACGTTTCAAAATATGATGCCTGCACCGGTTTGTGATACTGCAACACTTTTATGGCATCTTCTATTTTAAACCACTCCCTCTTCCTTCCTGTGGAGACAGAGAGAAAGATAAATTAGTACAAGAAGGAAGTAATGAGGTTTCTGAGCCTAGAACTTTTCAAAAAATGTAGAAGACCAACATTAAAGCAATGTTTCTCAACACTTCTTAAACATCTCCTTCATTTATTTCCTTACAAAAGTAATATAAGCACACTTTATATTCTTCAAATATTATACAACTGCCTACTGTAGAAAATAGGTGAGAAATCTGAAGAGCTAAGAGTAATTGTGTAGAACCTTCTCCAGAGAGATCCACTGTAGTGGTTTCCTCCTGCACAGCTGAGCCTAGGCTTTCCTTGCTTGCACACAAGAGGCCAAAGCCTAGCAGTACCCCCGTCGTATGAAAAATCAACACAAAGACCAGGTGCCAGAATTACTAGAATAGCTGGCTTGTAATTACTTATTTATTTAAAAAAATTTTATAAGAGTGATTTTAATAGAAAATATTTTAAGAAAAAGAAAAAACTCAATACAATCACTTTAATTTTTCAGTTTATATTTTTACTCTTTTTAAGTGTTTTTTTAAAATCCTTTATTACATTTCCCCTTATAAAAGTAATAAACTAAACTTGTTTAAAATGTAGAAACAGAGTAAAGTACAAAGAGTACACGAAGTACCCATGATCTTTTTTTTTTTTTTTGAGACAGTGTCTCACTCTGTCATCCAGGGTGGTGTACAGTGTGTGTGATTATAGCTCACTGCAGCCTCATACTCTTGGGCTCAAGCCATCCTCTTATCTTAGCCTTCCAAGTAGTTGGGACTACAGGCATATGCCACCTTGCCTGGCTAATTTTTCTTTTTTTATTTTTTAAGGAGATAGAGTCTCATTAAGTTGTCCAGGCTGGTCTTGAACTCTTAGCCTCAAACAATCCTCTCACTTCAGCCTGGCAAGTAGTTGATATTACAAATCTTATAAACCAGGAATAGGGGAAAGGGCAAGAAAAATAAACAAGGAGTGACTGCTCTCAAAACCATTGCAATGTTTTCTCCTCATTCATATTTGAAAAAGAAACTGTACTTTATTTTATTTTTTGAGAAAGAGTCTATGTTGCCCTGGGTAGAGTGTCATGGCATCACAGCTCACAGCAACCTCAAACTCCTGGGCTTAAGCGATTCTCTTGCCTCAGCCTCCCAAGTAGCTGGGACTACAGGCACCCACCACAATGCCTGGCTATTTTTTGGTTGTAGTTGTCATTGTTGTTTGGCTGGCCTGGGCTGGATTCGAACCCGTCAGCTCTGGTGTATGTGGCTGGCGCCCTAGCTGTTGAGCTACAGGCACCGAGCCAAGAAACTGTACTTTAAAAAACTATAATGAGATCATGTTTTCCAGTGTTCTGAATCTTGATAAGCTGTGATAGAGTGCTGTGGTTAAGAACAAGGACTCTGAAGCCAAGGTGCTCGGCCCGACCACATCACTGGCTCCAATGAGCTGTGTAGCCTTGCACAAAATACTGAACCTACCCATGCCCCAGTTTTCCTCATCTATAAAACAGAGATAATCTATAGGACCTATCTCACAAGTTTGTTCTGAAAATTCATATAAAGCCCCTGAAGAGTACCTGGCGCAAAGTATGAGCTCACTTTTTTATCATGATTGATTCTTTTTTACTTTACACTGTTTCTTAAGCAATCTTGTATGTTAAAAAAAAAAAATACATTTAAGTATACTAATGGTTACCAGAGGACTAGGAGATGCAGGAAGGAGAGGATGAAGGGGGAAAAAAAGAGAACACAGGGTGGCGCCTGTGGCTCATCGAGTAGGGCACCAGCCCCATATACCGAAGGTGGCAGGTTCAAACCTGGCCTTGGCCAAACTGCAAAACAGAAAAATAGCCTGGCATTGTGGCAGGCGCCTGTAGTCCCAGCTACTCGGGAGGCTGAGGCAAGAGAATCGCCTAAGCCCAGGAGTTGGAGGTTGCTGTGAGCTATGTGATGCCACGGCACTCTACCAAGGGTGATAAAGTGAGATTCTGTCTCAAGAAAAAACAAAAAGAGAGAGAGAACATATATGTATTTATCACATTGAACTGTACACTAAAAAATAGTAAAGATGTCAAATTATAAATGTATATTTTACCTCAATAAAAAATAATAAAAAATTTGACACTAGAAGCCTGCATTTTATCATACCATCTATTATGAATTTACTGTCATTCCTTTAACACAGGAATGATGTCCCTATCATTAGACATCAATAGTCTGCAATTTTAATTATTATTATTATTTTTTTTTTTGAGACAGAGCCTCAAGCTGTCACCCTGGGTAGAGTGCCATGGCATCATACCTCACAGCAACCTCCAATTCCTGGGCTCAAGCGAGTCTCTTGCATCTGCCTCCCAAGAAGCTGGGACTACAAGCGCCCGCCATAACACCCGGCCATTTTTTGGTTGCAACTGTCATTGTTGTTTGGCAGGCCTGGGCTGGATTCGAACCCGTACACCCAGCTCAGGTGTACGTGGCTGGCGCCTTAGCCCATTGAGCCACAGGCGCCAAGCCATAATGTTCTGATTTTAAGAAAAAATCTTTATCCTTGTTTTTTCTTTTTCATTTGAAACAAAATCTTGTCACTGTGGCTATAGTGCAGTGGCATGATCATCCTAGCTCAATTCAATCTCATACTCCTGGGCTCAAGCTATTCTACTTCCTCAGCCTCTCAAGTGGCTGGGACCATAAACATGCACCACCAAGCCTGGCTAATTTTTCTATTTTCAGTAGAGACAGGGTCTTACTCTTGCTCAGGATTGTCCTAAACTCCTGAGCCCAAGCAATCCACCCATCTTGACCTTCCAGAGTGCTAGGATTACAGGCATGAGCCACTGTACCCAGCCTCTCAGCCTCTTAAATAGCTGGGACTATAAGCATATATGACCATGCCTAGATAATTTCTTTTTAAAATTTATTATATAGAGTGGGTATTGCTATGTTGCCCAGGCTAATCTTAAACTTCTGGTCTGGTCTCAAATGATCCTCCCACCTCGGCCTCCCAAAGTGTTAGGATTACAGGCATGAGCACCATGTCCAGACTCCATTTAAACATTTCAAAATTCTAAACTTTCTCAAATTCAAAATACACGTGCTTTTTAAAATTATTATTATTTTTTTTTATTGAGACAAGAGTCTCACTTTGTCACCCTTAGTAGAGTGCCATGGTGTCATAGCTCACAGCAACCTCTAACTCTTGGGCTCAAGCAATTCTCTTGTCTCAGCCTCCCAAGCAGCTGGTACTACAGGATGCCCGCCACAACACCCAGCTATTTTTTTTTTTATTTTTCGGTTTAGCAGGCCCAGGCCGGGTTTGAATCCACCAGCCCTGAAGCATGTGACCAGTGCCCTAACCACTGAGCTACAGGCACTCAGCCTGAATGAAAAAATATAAATAAATAAATATATATATATATATTATATATATATGTATATATATATATATTTTTTTTTAAATTGAGACAGAGTCTTGTGCTGTGGCGTCATAGCTCACAGTGACCTCGAATTTGGGCTCAAGCAATTCTCTTGCCTCTGCCTCCCTAGTAGCTGGGACTATAGGCACCCACCACAACACCTGGCTATTTGTTTGATTATTTGTTTGTTTAGCAGGTTTGGGCCAGGTTTGAACCCACCAGCCCCAGTGCATGTGGCCGCTGCCCTAACCACTGAGCTACGGGCACCCAGCCTTAAAATTATTATTAAACATATACTTCTGTTATTTCTTTTCTTTACCAGACTCTTATATTTGGTTCTAGGTGGCGAAGGGCTCATTGTGGGCAGCCCTTCGGAGGCTGTCTGGTGATGACTTACCGATGTTTACTGAGTCTTCCCAGTCTTCCAGCACTTCCGTGACAATTAGCACATAGACATAGGTCCTGTGCTTCCTCTCCTGGTTCTGAAGAACAGAGAGAGGACAGAGGAAGAATTTTTCCATAGAGAGTTAGGATTAAAGGACACACACTCTTACCCATATGTTCTGAGTGCTTAGATATAAAGATTCCTTTCTCTTTTTATCATCCTACAAACATGTCCACATGATTTAAAACAGGCCATACCTGAATTTGAGGGTGTGTTCTTTGGAAAGACTTTTAAAGGCAAACCTTTACATTTGTTTTTCCTCCCTTCCCTAAATGCAACTTCACAAGAATGCTGTGACTTCCCAAGAAAGTCACCACATAACTGTAATTAGCTGGAACACCAGGAGAGGAGAGACTATAAATGGGTGAGGCATCTAGAGGTCTGTCTGGTGCTTCAGTGACCCCATCAAGGCAAGTAAGCAGAGTGCCTCACACAGCTCCACTTTTTCCCACTAACTCTGCTCATCTTTATTCCTCCTGATTTCTCACATCCTCTGCCTTCTACCATAGCCTATTTCCTTGTTTATCCTGCTTTGGTCTAGCTAATTATCTTCTGTTTTTTCTCTACACTTACCTACCCTTCTTCCTACCTTGGCAGGAGAGGAAGAAAGGCAGGAATAGGTAAAATAATTCTAGTTTGAAAGAGGAGACTATGGGATTTAAAACAGAAAACATGGTGGGCTTTTTTTTTTTTTTTTTTTGCGCCAATGCCGACTACATTTCAAGTTGTCATGTTGGAGTACTGGGAAAAGTTTTCAATTAGCAATAATTGCACCTTGGATAAACCTCATTGGCTACGATACTGCCACTGTGCAAAGCTTTATTTATTTAATTACTTAATTATTATTAATTTTTTTCTGAGACAGAGTCTCAAGCTGTTGCCCTTGGTAGAATACCATGGCGTCACAGCTCACTGCAATCTCAAACTCTTGGGCTTAAGCGATTCTCCCGCCTCAGCCTCCCAAGTAGCTGGGACTACAGGCACCTGCCACAACGCCTGGCTATTTTTACTTTATTTTTTTTTTGTAGAGACAGAGTCTCACTTAGTCTCCCTCAGTAGAATGACGTGGCGTCACAGTTCACAGCAACCTCTAGCTCTTCGGCTGAGGCGATTCTCTTGCCTCAGCCTCCTGAGTAGCTGGGACCACAGGCGCCCAGCACAACACCTGGCTATTTTTGGTTGTAGTTTGGCCAGAGCCAGGTTTGAACCTCCCACCCTCGGTATATGGGGTCTGCACCCTACACATGGAGACACAGCTGCTGCCCCCGTCTATTTTTGGTTGTAGTTGTCATTATCGTTTGGCAGGGTTGGGCTAGATTTGAACCTGCCAGCTCTGGAATATGTGGCTGGTGCTCTAGTTGCTGAGCTACAGGGGCCAAGCCAAAACAGAAAAATGTTAATCTCTGCTGACACTGATTTGTTTTGAAAACTCACTGAAACAGAGATGGCATCTTTCCTACATTTATATCTATCTGGGTAGATGATATTATTATTATTATTATTATTTTTAGAGACAGAGTCTCATTTTGTCACCCTCAGGAGAGCGCCGTGGTGACCCAGCTCACGGAAACCTCCAGCTCTTGGGCTTAGCCGATTCTCTTTCCTCAGCCTCCCAAGGAGCTGGGATTATAGGCACCCAATACAACACCTGGCTATTTTTTGTTACAGTTTGGCTGAGGCTGGGTTTGAACCCCCCACCCTCAGTATATGGGGCCCATACCCTACTCACTGAGCCATAGGCACCACCCCCGGTAGATAATATATGGTACCATTTGTACTGAAGATTTTAATAGGCTTACCTCAAAAATTCCAACTAATCTTCCCAATGTTCCTTTTACTCCAGCCTGAAAAGTGAAAAAGAAAAATTAACATGTTGACATTAATAAATTGCTGGTCTCAGTTTGAATCTTCTTGAACAGTTTGTAAAATACAAATAAAAAACAAGAGGATACATCTGGTCAGACTCCAAGTCTGCAGAATTATAACAGTGTTTCCTGTGTGTCAAAGACTGTTAATAGCAAAGCACACTCTGGGAGTGAGAATTCCTCTCATCTCTTTTGGTCTCTCCCTGCTGGAAAGCTTGCCAAATACAGTAAGATAATCAAGGCCATGAAGCCATACTAAAAATACTTTGAAGCACTGATTACTTAAATTTAATTGGATATATATTGAATGCCTAATATGAGCCAGAAAATATTATCAATGCCAGACGTACAGTGATCAACAGGCTAGAATTCAAGAACCTATGGGAGCAAAACCCTTGGCTTCGGGCCAAGTGTAGTGGCTCACCCCTGTAACCCTAGCACCCTGTAATGTCAAGGTGGGTGGACTGCCCTGAGCTCACAGGTCTGAGACCACCCTGAGCAAGAGCCAGACTCGTTGCTAAAAATAGCCGGGCCTTGTGGCCAGCGCCTGTAGTCCCAGGTACTAGGGAGACTGAGCCAAGAAAATTGCTAGAGCCCAAGAGTTGGAGGTTGCTGTGAAGCCATAGCACTCTACCAAGGGTGACAAAGCGAAACTCTTATCTTCAAAGAAAAAAAAAAACAAATCCCTGGCTGTCTGTATGCAATACACCAGAAGAGAGTTGGGTAGCCCACAGGACTTCAGGAAAGCATTAAGTCAATGAGGATATAAACACAGTAATCCTGCTAGTGAGAGGTATCATGATAGAAACACACAGAGCAATGTAATAAACGGCGACAAGGTGAGGGACAAATTCACTGGGTAGATCTTTTTAATATATACTGTCTTCTATTGGTCCTTTCCTATAATTTTAAGATTTATATCTGATGCATTATAAAAGAATTTTTCAGTCTGTTCTAATTTACTAATTTTATTTCTGACATCTAGGCTGATGTTTTTCATTTTTACCTATTCTTTTTATATTTACTTGCTTCTATTATGTATGCTTTTGTTTTCTTTTTTTGTTTGGAGACAGAGTCTCACTTTGTCACCCTTGGTAGAGTGCCATGGCATCATAGTTCACAGCAACCTCAAACTCTTGGGCTCAATCGATTCTCTTGCTTCAGTCTCTTAGGTGGGACTTCAGGTGCCTCCCACAACACCCAACTATTTTTAGAGATGGAGTCTTGCTCTGGTTCAGGGTAGTCTTGAACCTGTGAGCTCAGGCAAACCACCCTTCTCAGCCTCCCAGAGTGTTAGGATTACAAGTGTGAGCCACCATACCTGGCCTGCTTTTGTTTTCATGACTTTTTTGTTGTTGTTGTTCTTTTCAAGAAATATTCAAGATATTTAAGTTCTTTGCCAGGCCGCTCTATAAAGTCCATTTCCTCTGAAGGTGAACTCATGTTCCAGTTTAGGCTGCTTTTCCAAGTCTCAAAGTGATCTACCAAGATAATATGGGGGATACTGCAGATAGAGCCACAGAGTCAGAGGGTAGCCTGGCTTTGTCCTTTGAAGAGCACTGCATCTGTGTCCACTTCCTATTTAAGCCTGCATCTTTCTTTTCTTCTTTTTTGTTTTGTTTTGTTTAATTTTACATCTTCCTAAAAGTCTAAATTCTCTGTGTCCTCTCCCCTGATTCCATTTTAGGAGGGGCACCTGAAATCCCTCTCTCCAAGAGGTCCAACCACCAGCCACCTGAGGCTAAGTTTTCTGATCTGTTTCTGATTCTTAAGATTAAATTTACCTAGCATTTGGGCCAGGATATATCTTCCTGGGTTTTGGTTTCTGTATTTCTTCTGTGTTTGCTGGGAATAAAAGGGGTGAGAGATGAGGGAAAGAAGAATCCCTGGAAGTACCTGGGTGATGCTGCAACTTGTTTACTGTTACTTCTGCAACGTTATTTATGTAATAAGTTAAAAACTATGGGCAGCGCCTGTGGCTCAGCGAGTAGGGCACCAGTCCCACATACCGAAGGTGGCGGGTTCAAACCCGGCCCCGGCCAAACTGCATTAAAAAAAAAAATAGCTGGGCATTGTGGCAGGCACCTGTAGCCCCAGCTACTTGGGAGGCTGAGGCAAGAGAATCACCTAAGCCCAGGAGCTGGAGGTTACTGTGAGCTGTGACTTCACGGCACTCTGCCGAAGGTGATAAAGTGAAGACTCTGTCTCTACCAAAAAAAAAAAAAAAAAAATTAACGGCTCGGTGCCCAGCACAGTGGTTACAGCACCAGCCACGTATACCAAAGCTGGGGGTTCCAGCCTGGTCTGGGCCAGGTAAACAACAATGACAACTGCAACAAGAAAATAGCTGGGCGATGTGGCAGGCACCTGTAGTCCCAGCTACTTGGCAGGCTGAGGCAAGAGAATTGCTTAAGTCCAGGAGTTTGAGGTTGCTGTGATGCCACAGAACTCTACCAAGAGCAACACAGTGAGAGTCTGTCTCAAAAAAAAAAATAAAGGCCAAGTACTTAAAATACTAACTGTAAAAAAAAAAAAAAAATACTAACCACACTAGGCACTCGGTAAGTTTGTACAGAATAAACAAAACAAATTTTTTTTTTTTTGAGACAGAGCCTCAAGCTGTCACCCTGGATAGAGTGCTGTGGCATCACAGCTCACAGCAACCTCCAATTCCTGCCTCCGTCTCCCAAGTAGCTGGGACTGCACAAAACAAATTTTTTTAAAATTCAGATTAATGCGAAGGTCCAAATGATTAGGTTATGTTGTGTTTCTAAGGTAAAGTTCAAGTTATAGTTGAGGCACTTGAGCCTTTCATCCTGGGTGTCCACTTTACACTCTTACAATGTGTCCATAGTACTCTACAAGTTCTTAAGAGGTCAGGCACAGTAGCTCACACTTGTAAGCCCAATACTGTGGAAGGCCAAAGTGACAGGATAACTTGAGGCCAGACCAGCCTGAGCAACATAACAAAATGTCTTTTTTCTACAAAAAATTGAAAAAGAAATAGCTGGTTATGGAGATGTGTACCAGTAGTCCCAGCTACTGGGCAGGCTGAGGCAGGAGGATTGCTTGAGATGAGTAATTTGAGGCTGTGGTGAGAAGCCTAGGTAAGAGCAAGACCCTGTCTTGAAAATAAAGCTTAAAAAGTTCTTATCACATATTTAATAACTACATGACATATTTTGAAATTAATTTTTGTTATTTATCTTTCAAGGAATACTGTTATTTTATCTTGCCAATATGCCTGCTTTCTCTACTATTTTATATCCATTCACCCGTGTGGCTTTTTGTTTTAAAATTGTTGGGGAATCATTGAGTGTACAAAGAATCAGGTTACACCGCCTGCATTTTTTTTTTGGTAGAGACAGAGTCGGCCTCAGTACAGTGCCGTGGCCTCACACAGCTCACAGCAACCTCCAATTCCTGAGGTTAGGCGATTCTCTTGCCTCAGCCTCCCAAGTAGCTGAGACTACAGGCGCCTGCCACAACGCCCGGCTATTTTTCTGTTTTGCAGTTCGTCTGAGGCCAGGTTTGAACCCGCCACCTTATTGGTATATGGGACCAGCGCCCTACTTGATGAGCCACAGGTGCCACCCCCCCCCCCTTTTTTTTTTTGAGACATAGTCTTATTATGTCATTCTCGGTAGAGTGCTGTTGTGTCACAGCTCACAGCGACCTCAAACTCTTGGGTTTAAGTGATTCTCTTACCTCAGCCTCCCAAGTAACTGGACTACAGGCAACTGCCACAATGCCTGGCTATTTTTTTGTTTTAACTGTCATTGTTGTTTAACAGGCCTGGCTGGGTTCGAACCCGCCAGCCTTGGTGTATATGGCTGGCGCCGTAACATCTGTGCCACAGGTGCTGAACCAACATCCATTTAGTTTTTGTATTTTTAGTAGACATGCGTTCTCACTCTCTCTCAGACTGGTTCTGAACTCCTCAGCTCAAGCGATCCACTCACCTTGGCCTCCAAGAGAGCTAGAATTACAGGCATGAGCCATCGTACCCTGCTCAGAAACCAGAAATTTAGAAAAGAAAATAATCTCCCAAGTTTTAGGACACAAATTAACTTTACTGACAAATAATACAATCACTTAACACTTTTATTTACTAATAATTTCTGCATTCATCACCTATATATATGTGATTTCACTGCGTCAGAAGCAGTTGGAAAAAAATATAAAATGGAGGCTCTTCACCTGTGGCTCAAGCGGCTAAGGTGTCAGCCACATACACCTGAGCTGGTGGGTTTAAATCCACCCCAGGCCTGTCAAATGGCGCCTGTAGTCCCAGCTACTTGAGAGGCCGAGGCAGGAGACTTGCTTGAGCCTAGGAGTGAGCTGTGATGCCACGGCACACTACCTAGGATGACAGCTTGAGGCTCTGTCTCAAAAAAAAAAAAAAAAAAAAAAATATATATAAATATATAATGGATGTAATTTTGTAGAGTCTGAGTGTAAATCAAATAACACTGTCATTTCGTACACCAAAATTTCAGTGGCATTATTTTCACTTTTAATTAACCTTCAACTTGTTAGAAACTAATGTTTAGAAACTGATAGTTTTTTTTTTCTTTTTCTTTTAGAGACAGGGTCTTGCCATATTGCCTAGGCTGGACTCAACATTCCTCCTGTCTCAGCCTTCCAAGAAGCTAGGACTACAGGCATATAGCATTATGCCTAGCTAATAACAGTTTTATCTGTCCCTTAATTTTTCTCTCATTTTTTTTTTTTTTTTTTTTTGAGACAGAGTCTCAAGCTGTGGTCCTGGGTAGAGTGCCGTGGCATCACAGCTCATAGCAACCTCCAACTCCTGGGCTCAAGCGATTCTCCTGCCTCAGCCTCCCAAGTAGCTGGGACTACAGGCGCCGGCCACAACGCCTGGCTATTTTTTTGGTTGCAACAGTCATTGTTGTTTGGCGGCCTCGGGCTGGATTCGAACCTGCCAGCTCAGGTGTATGTGGCTGGTGCCTTAGCCACTTGAGCCACAGGAGCTGAGCCTTCTCTCGGGTTTTATATTAATACTTAGGGGATCTACTCAGCAGCATTCTATTTTAAATAACACCAATAACTGTACAGAAAATGCAAAGTATTCTTAGGTTTACCAGTTTGCTTTTTTGTTTTGTTTTGTTTTACTGAGACAGAGTCTCACTTTATCACCCTTGGTAGAGTGACGTGGCGTCATAGCTCATAGCAACCTCAAACTCCTGGGCTGAGATTTAGTTTTCTTAGGCAGAGGTATCCCTGTCAGCAAGAGAATTTCAGTTCTTCACAGTCATAGTTCTGATAGAGAAAGATTCCTCACAGGCAATGGTCCTCTAAAGACAGAGTTCACTTTAATTCTTACTTTTATCACAATTCTCTTAGACCCAGAGTCCAACTTTCATCTCCTAGCACTATTTCAAATCCTGCCATAAGCAATCTGAGAGTGGGTTATTTTTACCTCTCACACGATTTCTACATGCAGGTCAGGACAGGTATCAGGGCCACAACTGACATATATTTGGCTCACACATTTGGGGAGGGTATATGTGTCTAATCCACACAGTGGATTCAGGGTATATGTAAGTTTGGCCCAGTCAGGGTCTTAGTATGAACCTGTTTTTCTCAACATTATATGAAAGCAGTTACAATTTCAACCTACATGTCAAAAGCCCCTAATCCAGAGGAGGGGTCTTTATTTAAAAGTTTATCTTGGCCAGGTACAGTGGCTCAAGCCTGTAATTCCAGTACTTTGAGAGGCCTAGGCAGAAAGGCTTGAGGCAAGGAGTTTGAGATCAGCTGGGCAACACAGCGAGACTCCCTCTCTACAAAATATTTTAAAAATTAGCCAGGCATGGTAATGTCTGCCAGTAAAGTCCTAGCTACTCAGAAGGTTAAGGTGGGAGTCAAGCGTGAGGAGAGGAGTTCAAAGTTGATGTTAGTTATAATCACATGTTGTATTCCAGCCTAGGCAACAGAGCGAGACCTTATCCCTCGCATTTCTCCTTTGAGGTGTTCTACCAGGATTGAAGTATTTATCTAGAAAGGCCTGGACTGACCAGGGAGATCTCAGTGATCCCATCATTCCCTCTGGTAGTCTCCCCACATGTGTACTTAGGCTTAGGCAAAGGCACTAATGTGAGTAATACTGATGGCACTTTAAGCTTGACCCTAAAATGATCTCCTACCACAAGGAACCCTGGCTTAGTGAAGTTTAGAATCAATGGACACAACATGGATCGTTACCTCCTGAAAAACTGGTTTTTTGCTCTAAGGTGGACATTTTGGCAGACAACAATGAGGGCCTAGCCACCAGGCATTCTTCTTCCTTCACTGGTACCAGAAGACCCAGATTCTGGTTCAGGTGGGGGTTTGGAGAAGGTGTACCTAAAAAATGGACAGGAAATCCCACTTCCCTCTGTTCTCAGGGGGGTTACCTGTGAACCCGCTCTGGGTCAATGGCTCCTGAGAAGGTGTTTCTTGGGGACTTCTGGGAATGATTTCTCACCATAACAAAAAGACTGCACAAAAAGAAACCCTATACTTCCTTGCTTGCCAAGGAAAGATCTGAAACTTGGAGCTGCCAGTCATCTTGTGATGATGAGGTGAAAGCCAAAACTGAAGCTGACCCCAAACCATGGTGCTGCTGAGCTGCAATGAGGTGATAGCAAACCTCTGGATTTTTTAGGTGAAAAAAGTAACTGATGATGTTGAAGCTACTTTTAGTCAGGTATTCTGTTATTTGTAGCCGAAAACGTCCTGCTACTTCTTCCTTTGATTTTAAAAGGTAGCTAAGGGGGTGGTGCCTGTGGCTCAGCGAGTAGGGTGCCAGCCCCATATACCGAAGGTGGTGGGTTCAAACCTGGCCTCCGCTGAACTGCAAAAAAACAGAAAACTAGCCGGGCGTTGTGGCGGGCGCCTGTAGTCCCAGCTACTTAGGAGGCTGAAGCAAAAGAATTGGCTAAGCCCAGGAGTTGGAGGTTGCTGTGAGCTGTGTGACGCCACGGCACTCTACTGAGGGCAATAAAGTGAGACTCTGTCTCTACAAAAAAAAAAAGGTAGCTAAGGAAGGCTAGGTATACCAAAACAAAAATTCTGACCATTGCTTGGTCATTTACATAAGAAAACCCTGAACATTCAAGGAAGCTAGAGTATAAGAAGCTTTTTCTATTAAAGCAATAAGCCCAGGCCTAAAGAAGCTCAGGGGAGCAACTAATCAGGAAATTCAAAAACACTATACAGTCTTCAATACATGTAAATATTTGGCACTTGTCCAGTTGGCAATTATACAAGGAAAGAATCACAGTGAAGACAGAGCAGAC
This sequence comes from Perodicticus potto, assembly GCA_963574655.1. Classification (NCBI taxonomy): domain Eukaryota; kingdom Metazoa; phylum Chordata; class Mammalia; order Primates; family Lorisidae; genus Perodicticus; species Perodicticus potto. The sequence continues at coordinate 21,824 of CAUYRH010054588.1, forward strand.
AGGAAGCCTGTGGAGGTCCAGTATAATCAAATCACTGGATTTTGTTTGTTTTTTGGAGTCAGCGACTCACTATATTGCCCTTGATAGAGTGCTGTGGAGTCACAGCTCACAGCAACCTCAAACTCTTGGGTGTAAACAATTTTCCTGCCTCAACCTCCCAAGTAGCTGGGACTACAGGCATCTACCACATTGCCCGGCTATTTTGTTGTTGTGGTACTTGTCATTGTTGTTTTTAGCAGGCCTGGGCCAGGTTCGAACCCACCAGCCCCAGTGTATGTGGCCAGCACCATAACCACTGAGCTACGGGCACCAAGCCTTTCGTTTTATTTTTTAATGAAGTATTTCAAGCATCAAAAAAGTCAAAAAAAAAAAAAAAGGAAATTAACATCCATGCTATCACTAGCCAGCTTCAAACATTAACTCATCATTTTGTGTCTGTCTTTCTTTCTTTTTTTTTGAGAAAGAGTCTCACTCTGTAGCCTTGGGTAGAGTGCTACAGTGTCATAACTCACAGTAACCTCAAACTCTTAGGCTCAAGTAACCCTTCTATCTCAGCCTCCCAAGCAGCTGGGACTATAGGCACCTGCCATGACACCTCGCTAGTTTTTTTTCCATTTTTAGCAGAAATGGGGTCTCGCTCTTATTCAGGCAGTCTAGAAATTCTGAGCTCAAGCAATTCACCTTTAAAAAAGAAAGGGGCGAGGGCAGCGCCTGTGGCTCATCGAGTGGGGGCCCATACACGGAAGGTGGCGGATTCAAACCCGGCCTCAGTGGAACTGCAAAACAGAAAAATAGCTGGGCATTGTGGCGGGTGCATGTAGTCCCAGCTACTTGGGAGGCTGAGGCAAAGAATCGCCTATCCCAGGAGTTGGAGGTTGCTGTGAGCTGTGTGATGCCACGGCACTCTACCAAGGGCGATAAAGTGAGACTCTGTCTCTACAAAAAAAAAAAAAGAGAGAGCGAGAGAGAGAGAAAGGGGTGAAAAAGAGAGGGAGGGAGAGAGACGGGGAGAACGAAAGAAAACTAGCTGGGCACGATGGTTCATACCTTTAGTCCTTGTTGCTCTAGAGGCTGAGGGGGGAGGATCGCTTGAGTCCACGAGTTCCTGGGTCACCCTGGGGGACATAAGTGATCCTTTTCCTTTTTTTCTTTTTGAGACAGAGCCTCAAGCTGTCATCCTGGATAGAGTGCCATGGCATCATAGCTCATAGTAACCTCCGATTCCTGGGCTCAAGAGAGTCTCTTGCCTCCACCTCCCAAGTAGCTAGGACTACAGGCGCCCGCCACCAACGCCTGGCCACTTTTTGGTTGCAGCCGTCATTGTTGTTTGGCGGACCCGGGCTAGATTCGAATCCGCCTGCTTAGGTGTACATGGCTGGCGCCTTAGCCTGTTGAGCCACAGGCACTGAGCCTCCTTTTTTTCTTTTGATACAAGAGACTTGTCTGTCATCCTGGCTATAGTGCAGTGGCATCACTGTAGCTCCCTGCAACCTCCAACTCCTGGGCTTAAGTGATCCCCCTACCTCAGCCTCCCGAGTATCTGGAACTACAGGCATACACCATTATGCCAGGTTAATTTTTCTATTTTTTGCACAGATGGGGGTTTTACTTTTGCTCAGGCTGTTCTCAAACTCCTAAGCTCAAGAGATCCTCAGCATCTCAGAATGCTAGGATTATAGGAGTAAGCTACCACGCCCTGACTAATCCTTTCTCATTTAAAAAAAAAAAAAAAAGGTCATTTTAGTTGTTGAAAAGTTATCTATTTTAGGAATTGACCATAATTTAATTCATTCACTTGTTTGTTTCGTCTTATTATTTTTTATTTTATTTTATTTTAATTTTTTTACGGTTTCTGACGGGGGCTGGGTTTGAACCTGCCACCTCCAGCATATGGGGCCACCGCCCTACTCCTTCGAGCCATAGACGCCACTCTTTGTTTTATTTTTTATTATTTTTTTTGAGACAGAGTCTCACTGTGTCGCCCACGGTAGAATGCTGTGGTGTCACTGCTCACAGCAACCTCCAACTCTTGGGCTTAAGCAATTCTCTTGCCTCAGCTTCCCAAGTAGCTGGGACCACAGGCGCCTGCCATGATGCCCAGCTATTTTTTGTTGCAGTTGTCATTGTTGTTTAGCAGTCTCTGGTCGGGTTTGAACCTGCCAGCCTCGCTGTATGTGGCTGGCACCCTACCCACTGAGTTATGGGCGCCGAGCCTAAAAGCTGAACTTCTAAGTCTCAGAGTATAAGTATCTCTAATTTTCCGAGATATTATCAAGTTCAGTAGATCACTGCAGAAATGGGTATCATCCTCACCATCTCCATGTCCTCTAAAATGTATTTTGCAGCTCTTCTTACCAAGAGGTAGAATCTACCACCCCTCTATCTAGGCTTGCCTTGTGCCTTACTTTGACTGCCAGAATGAAGAAGAATGGTATACCAGTTCCAAGCCTAGGCCTCAAGGGGCCTTGCAGTTTCCACTTTTTCTCCTAGAACTCTGATACTGGCACGTGTAAAGCCTGACCTAGCCTCCTAAAGGAAGAAAAGACCACAGCTGTCTAGGATGAGAGGCCTACAGCCAGCCAGTCTTAAAACTGTGAGAATGTAGCCAAGGTCACCACAGTTGCCTCCTCAATCCAGAGCTGGCTGCAGACATCTGAATACTCTAGCTGACACCAGAAACTGACCTTGGCTTATAAGAAGTAATATATACAATTTTAAGGTACTGCATTTTGAAACAGTTCATTATACAGTAAATTGATACACTCTCCAAACTATATGGGCAGTGTACAAGATGCCATTGCTCTTGTTTCTTTCTTTTTTTTTTTTTTTTTTGAGACAGAGCCTCAAGCTGTCACCCTGGATAGAGTGCTGTGGTATCACAGCTCACAGCAGCCTCCAATTCCTGGGCTCAAGCGAGTCTCTTGCCTCCACCTCCCAAGTAGCTGGAACTATAAGTGCCCGCCACAACGCCCAGACAGTTTTTGGTTGCAGCCGTCATTGTTGTTTGGCAGGCCGGGCTGGATTCGAACCCGCCAGCTCAGGTGCACGTGGCTGGCGCCTTAGCCTGTTGAGCCACAGGCACCGAGCCTGCTCTTGTTTCTTAATACTTAGTATTGCTATTTTTTTGTTGCTATTGTTGTTTAGCAGGCCCTGGCTGGGTTCGAACCTGCCAGCCTTGATCTATGTGCCTGGCACCATAACCACTGTGCTATGGGCACTGAGCTCAAAATTGTTTTTCTTCAATAATTTTTTTTTTTTGTATAGACAGTCTCAATTTATCGCCCTCAGTAGAGTGCTGTGGCGTCACACAGCTCACAGCAACCTCCAACTCTTGGGCTTAGGCGATTCTCTTACCTCAGCCTCCAAAATATCTGTGACTATAGGTGCCCACCACAAAGCCCAACTGTTTTGTCATTGTTGTTTTAGCTGGCCCAGGCTAGGTTCAAACCCGCCAGCCTTGGTGTATGTGGCCGGTGCCCTACCCACTGAGCTATGGGTGCTGCCAGGTTTTTTCTATTGTGATCTGAAAATTTTCAAACTGGTTGGTAATCAAAGAAAAGGTTGGTGGTTAGAATAAGTAAAATTTCCATCAGTGTATCTATCTTTAGATAGCTACTAATTTGTCA
>CAUYRH010054589.1:0-24942 GCA_963574655.1 Perodicticus potto
TTATTATTCTTCATTACATTATTTCCCCCCCCACCCCTCCGTGGTAAGACAGAATTGATTTACAGAAAAGAATACAGAAAACACCAAAGCTCCTGGTAGAGAGAGAGATTTCAAGTGGGGAGAAAGAAGCTCTCTCCGTTCCTCTCCCGGTCTTTCCCCATCACCTCCTCTAGGCCTCTAGCCTCAGGGTATATATAGGTGTATGGGTTCCTTGGCCAGGAAATGAATGAATACAGTCCCTTCCGCGGGGTGCAAGGTGAATGAGTGTATCAATGAATGGACACAGTCCATCCATGGAATTGAGGCCTAGGAAATTCACAAGAAACTGACCTAGGGTGCCTTGGTGCCTTGGTGTCTCCTTCACTTTACACTTGGGACCAGTAAATTTTTATGTTACTACTGTAATTGTTTTGGGGGCATCATGAATATATTTATACTACATATATAAGATGGCAAACTTAATTGCTAAATCTCTCTCCCTCTCCAGGGGCCTTCCCATTACCTGAGAGGTATTAATATTAAAACTATATCAATTAATAACTCTATAATACACTCTAAATATTCAAGTAAAAAAGGTTTACATGTCTCTGATTTTAACAAAAGCTAAAGTCAGTTAAGCTTGGTGAAGAAAGCATGCTCTTGAGCCAAATGGTTAACCAAGTTGTGAATGGAAAGAAAAAAGGTCTTGAAGGAAATTGTAATATAACATAAATGAAAAGAATGCAAACCAGCCTTTTGCTGACATGGAGGATGTTTTAGTGGTCTGGTTAGAAGATCAAACCAGTCACAACACTCCTTTAAGCCAAAGACTAATCTAGAGCAAGCCCCTAACTCTCTTCAACTCTATGAAGTCTTAGAGAGGTGAGGAAGCTGCAGAAGAAAAGTTTGAAATTAGTAGAGGTTGGTGCATGGGGTTTAAAGAAGTTGTCTCCATAACTTAAAAGCACATGGTGAACTATCAAGTGCTGATGGAGAAGCTGCTGGAAGTTATCCAGACAATCTAGCTAAGATAATTGATAAAGATGGCTATGCTAAGCCAAAATATTTCCATGTAGATGAAATAGCTTTATATTTGAGAACTTTTCATAGCTAGAGTGAAGTCAATGCCTGGCATCAAAGCTCTTTTACTAGGGGCTGATGCAGCTGGTGACTAAGTTTAAGCCAATGCTCATTCATCATTCTGTAAATTCTAGGATCCTTGAGAATGATGCTAAATCATTACTCTGCCTATGCTGTATAAATGAAACAACAAAGCCTGTGTGATAGTGCATATGTTTGTGGCATGGTTTAATAAATGTTTTAAGCCCACTGTTGAGACCTACCATTCAGGAAAAAAAAATAATTCTTCAAAATATTACTGTTCCTTGACATTGCTTCTAGTCACCCAACAGCTCTAATGGAGATGGACAAAAAGATGATTGTTTTCATGCCTACTAACACAACATCCATTCTGCAGCCCATGGATCAGGGAGTAATTTTGACTTTTAAGTATTTATTTGTGTAAATTTGAGGGGTGCAAGTGCAATTTCAGTACATGAATATACTCTGTAGTGATGAAATATGGGGTTTTAGTATATGTATCACCCAATGGATTTCATTAAGTAATTTCTCATCCCTTAGTCTCCTTCTAACCTCTCACCTCTCTAAGGCTTTAGTGTCTATTACTTCACACTCTTTCCAGTGTACACAATTTCTAGCTCCCACTTATAAATGGAACATGCAGTGTTTGCCTCTGTTTTAGAGTTTTTTTGCATAATATAATAACCTCCAGTTCTAGCTCGGCACCTATAGCTCAGCGGCTAGGGTGCCAACCACATACACTGGAGATGCAGGGTTCGAATCCATCCTGCACCAGCTAAAACAACAATGACAACTACAACAAAAAATAGCCAGGTGTTGTGGCAGGTGCCTGTAGTCCCAGCTACTTGGGAGGCTGAGGCAAGAGAATCGCTTAAGCCCAAGAGTTTGAGGTTGCTATGAGCTGTGACACCACATCACTCTACTGAGGGCATGGACTGGGACTCTGTCTCAAAAAATAAAATAAAATAATATAAAATAAAATACCTTCAGGTCCTTTCAAAAGACATGATTTAGTTTTTATGGCTGCATAACATCCCATTGTGTGTATATATATATATGATTTTCTTTATGCAACCATCTACTGATGGACACTTAGGTTGACTTGATACCCTTGCTTTTATGTTGCAATAAACATACAACTTTACCTACATTTTTAATGTAATAATTTATTTTCCTTTGGGTAGATACTCAGCAGTGGGATTGTTCGATGCAATCATAGTTTCACTTTTCGTTTTTTGAGAAATCTCAATACAGTTTTTTACCAACACTGTAAGCATTCCCTTTTCTCTGCACCATTGCAAATCTTATTATTTTAAAAAATACATCTTGTTAGGTGATAGCTACCATAGATAATGATTCTTCTAAAGGATCTGGCCAAAGTAAATTGAAAACCTTCTGGAAAAGATTTGACACTCTGGATTCCCTTAAAAACATTAATGTTTCACATGAGAAAGTCAAAATATCAACATTAACTGTCATTTACAAGAAGTTGATTCCAATCCTATGGATAAATTTGAGGGTTCAAGACTTTAGTAGAAGAAGTAACTGCAGATACAGTGGAAGTAGTAAGGGAAAGCTAAAGATAAAACTGAATTATTGCAATCTCATGATAAATTTGAATGGACAGGGTGGCACCTGTGGCTCAAAGGAGTAGGGCACCGGTCCCATATGCTGGAGGTAGCAGGTTCAAACCCAGCCTCAGCCAAAAAATAATAAAAAAAATACTCTAAAAAAAAAATTTGAATGGCCAAGAGGTTGTTTCTAATGGATGAGCAAAAACAGTGGTATCTTGAGATAGAATCAACTCTTAGTGAAGTTGCTGTGACCATTGTTGAAATTACAAAAAAAGCAGTTAGAAATAGTACATAAACTATATTGATGAAAGGGCACCAAGGTATGAGAAGATTGATTCTAATTTTTTTTTTTTTTTTTGCAGTTTTTGGCCCAGGTCTGGGTTTGATCCTGCCACCTCCAGCATATGGGGCCAGTGTCCTACTCCTTTGAGCCACAGGTGCCACCCTCTATTGATTTTAATTTTGAAAGAAGTTTTGCTATGGATAAAATGCTATTGAACATTGCATGCTACAGAGAAGTCTTTTGTAAAAAGAAGAGGCAATCAATATGGCATACTTCATCATTATCTTCATTGTTGCCTTAGACATCCATAGACATCCTAACCTTCAGCAACCACCATTCTGATCAGTCTGCAGCAGCCATCAACACCCCAAGTATACAGAACAGTGTTTGCCATACACGTGTAATTGGCATAAAATAAATACTTCTGGAGTGAATCCATCAGTTATGCCACATAGCCATGTCTAAACTGATCACTGGCAAAGAAAATGGAACTACCCTTGATGGATTTAGGCAAGTGATTCTCAGTGTGGCTGACAGATTGTTAGTAGCTGCATTTACCTGGAAACTGGTAAGAAGTGCACGGTTTTCGTCCCCATCCACCACCTGCTGGGGTGAGGCCCAAGAATCAATCACCATGGTAGCTGGCCCGTTATGAGAAAATCAAAGGGCAGGAAGTTCACAAAAAAACGCCCTCACAGATATCTCCTTCTTGCTGCACAGGTTCAATGTTACCGGAGTGATGGTTTGGGGAAGGTTTTCAAGCTGCTTCCTGTGGCTTGGTGATTTGCATATGACTAATCACATGTTTAAGTTTATTTTGGTCAAATAGGGCTTTTTCTTGTTATAAATTATTCGATAATACTAGCAAGTCATAGACACTAAGAACAGGCATAGTAGGTATACTTTTTTTTAGATATTTATTTATTTGTTTTTGAGACAGAGGCTTACTCTGTCATCTTGAGTAGAGTTCCATGGTGTCATAGTTCACAGCAAACTCAAGCTCTTGGGCTTGAGCAATCCTCCTGGCTCAGCCTCCCAAGAAACTGGGACTATAGACACCCACAGCTACACTGGCTAGTTTTTCCATTTTCAGTAGAGACTGGATCTCACTCTTGCTCAGGCTATTCTGGAACTCCTGAGCTTAGGAAATCCATCCTCCTTGGCCTTCCAGAGTGCTAAGATTACAAGCATGAGCCACCACATCTGGCTAGGTACAATTGTAATATTCTGTCTATTAGCCACACAGGGTTTTTCATTCTTTCAGAATATTTAACACATCCAAAACTTAATAAAAATTATGCATCTAAACTATATCAATAATGTACAAAACCTATTGGGTAAAATGGATGCTATTCAGGTGAAGGGTACACTAAACGCCCAGACTTCACTACTATACAATATATACACGTAACAGAATTCAAGTTGTATCCCATAATTATATTGAAATAGAAAAAAAAAATGCACATATAAATACGATACCTAATTCATTTCATTGTTTAATAGAACAAAGTATATCAATTCATTCTGGAAATATTCAATTGGCAATAAATCTGACTGCTTATTAATCAAATCATGGGGATTTATGGAATTTTTTGATGAGTCAGGCATTGTGCCATAATTAGATACAAATTATATGGGTTCTCACGGAAGAGTAATTGTGAACCACTGCCAAGATGATGTTTATTGGCACATCCTGAGTATTGCTTCAGGGCCTGGGGATTGGAAGAATTTGGGACACCAAAGGCAAATCTTGGAAATATACCCATCCACACTCGTAGAATAAAACTCCCATTTCTCTGTGAGAGATTACTACTTGATTCTGACTCCAGCTTTGAGCCTGGGCTACTTGGCTTCTGTGGAGAGTAGGCCACGAGTTTAGAATTTCTGTGTTGACTAGAGTTGGCAGGAATCTCTGTGAAGGATCCAGAGACCCCTTGTGATGAAAACTCTATGCCAGCTCTCCACAGCGGAAAGAACTGGTTAGATGAAATGTTGACCCACACATGCGCACACACTCCCACACTCCCTGCTGGGGGAATGTCCTTTGCAAATGCATGTGCATTTGTTGGTCCTTATTCATTGGTGGACAATGTATATTCAATATCTTGTTTTTTCTTCTTGTTTTATTTTGAGACGAGGTCTTACTCTGCTACCTGGGTAGAGTGCATTGGCATCCTTGTAGCTCACTGCAACCTTGACTTTCTAGGCTCAGGCAATCCTCCTGAGTCATCTTTGTAAGTAGCTAGGCTACAGGTACAGTCCACCATTCTTAGCTATTTTTTTTTTTTTTTTTCTGTAGAGATAGAGTTTTGCTATGTTGCTCAGGCTGGTCTTGAACTCCATTCCTGAAACAGTTTTCCTGCCTTGGCCTTCCAAAGTGCTGGAGTTACAGGCCACCCACATCCAGGCTGTTTGTTAAATACCTCATCAGAAACAAGAAAGATATTGATGGAGTTGCCAGGGGACTGAAAGTAACTTCACGTTACTTAGTAATTCCTTCAAAAGAGTCAGGCAACAGTAATCACAAAGCCATTTACTAACACAGCAAAATTGAGAAGACAACTTTTAATTCCAATTGTAATGTTGTTTTGTCTAGAGGACATTGATTCCGTTTCACCATGCTGCTTCAGTAAATGGAAGGCAAACAGAATTATGATTCAAATTACCAACATAATGAAAAATCATTTGTATTCTTTTCTTATCACTTGGACTGACACCTGGTGAATAAGATAACCACATATTATTTAGAAGAGCTTTACATGGAGAAAGAAAGAAAAATCCTAATTAACCATCTGTCAAGTGTTTAAAATGATAGTATAAAGTCATGATGGGAAAAATTTAATATTACTTATGATGCAGGACCTACTATAGCCAGGATAAATAACAGACTTTTTAAACATAGAAAAGAGCTGTGGATTTCTTATTAAATGAGCTTTTGAAAGGATTATAGTTACAGGTAGTTCAAAAGCATTGACAAGTGGGGTTGGCACAGCTGAGCATTGAGACCTGTCAAAGCTACCAGCTTCAGAGCATGACACCAGGGTTGAAGGCCTTCAATGTGTTGTCATTTTTCTCCATATCACTTGACTGGGCTTTGTATGAGGTAGAAATAAATATTCTGTGTTCAGTCTGTCATAGTCTGATGCTCTCACATTGCATGTGATCTGAGTATTGTGTTTGAAACTTTCCCACGAACCCATTCTATTCTCTACCATAAGTGCTAGGTATAGATATAAGGCCTTAGAGCTCTAACTTGAGTTTCAAAGTCTAAGTCCTCACCCCACCCCCAGCTGATATTTTTTGAGAGTTGTCAATCAGAGGACAAAAGGCATAGGACATGTGGAGATTGTATTTTGAAAATATTTTAACAAAGGATGATTTATAGAGGTATGCATACTGCTTAGGAAATCTGTGGGAGATACTGAGGCCCCCAGAGACTAGAAAGTGAGGAACCCAGAAAGCCATTTCTAGGAAGTGAAAGCTGCAACCATGGAGAAGTGGCTTTGCCTGTGGGATCATTATTCTTATGGATACAGCCACCTCCATACCATGACGCCAGAGTAGGGACAGGGCTGAAGCAGAAATACCCAGAACTTTGGACCACTGCCTCTACTCTTTTGCTAGTGCATCCCACTGGCTGAACTTAATGAGAAGCAAGAGGGCACATAGCCTGGGTAATGGAATCCAAAGGGTTATCTCCAAAAACATGTTGGGAAGAGAATTGCAGAGAAAGCAAAAAGGTGATATGGAAAAGGATGATAACAAGCACAGCAGATAAGGCTGGATAGAAGATAGGATGGTATCAACAATTCAGCCCCCTTGTAGACATTGTTCTGAAGAGGTGAGCTTATGTGTTTAGGACATAATAAGTATCAGGTGAAGCCCTTTGCTTTGACTTTGTGTGAAGAGATTATTTTCACTTTGAACTTCATAAAGTTAACAAAAGGATCTGTTGAGAAAAACTAGACCCACCTGTTTGAAAGAACTACACATGCTAGCTATACTAGTTTATTTTTCCACAGCTTTCTTTCAACCACAAATTAAAAAACAAGTTTAATCTAGTGAGGTTGAGAAAAGTGTCAAATCACTGTGAGACAGAAGAGCTCTTGAGGAAACTCAATTAATTGCCTAATTGTGGAAGATGGTTCAGCAAGGAATAAGGAAACATGAAGACCCTTTATTATATAGGGAAGCCCAGGGCTCATCCTTAGTGATATAAGTCCAGCTGATTGACAGATTAACTCAAACTCCTTCAGCTTCAGGGGCTGAGGTTGCCCAAAAGGTTTTCCTGGTCTCATCACAATTTGGTTTAGCACCAAGGCACGATAAAGCCTGGAAGTGGACGTCACCAGTTATTGCAGCTGCAAATGGTTGGGACTTACAGCCATCAACAGTCTTTAGAAAATTTTAAAAAGCAAGAATAGCTCTTTTTATACAGTGTTAAGCGTTGTCTAGAATGGAGAGAAGATGCTTTTTGGTAAATTTGTGCTGTGACATTCTCAGTTGAAAACATTCAATCAAACTCCTTAGGCACATTTGTGCAAACTTTTCAGACTGAACTCTGAAGCTAAAAATAAAAAATAATAATTTCATTAAAATACAATGAAAATGTCATATGACTTTTGACCTAAGCTATCTAGTGCTTTTGTTTGTTTCATTGTTTTTCATATCTACTGTTTTAATGATTTCTTCCTGGAGAGTTATGTTATCAATGCTTCAATTTTAAAATTATATTCTATATTAGAATACTAGTTAAATCGCACACAAGTCATGTGATAAAAAGATACTATCATTTAATTAAAATATTCTGATACTTTATTTAGTGAAGTGTGATAAATCCAATTCAAATTAATTAAACCAACAATAAGACATGGCGGAATGTGAGTTCTGTCTTCCTATATTCTACATTAGATCAGACAGAACAAAACAACTTTTTGTTTTGAAAGGAAAAGATGGAAATTGGCCTAATTGAAAAGAAAAATGAAATGCTTAACAATGTAAATTTCTCAGTTCTTTGAAAATGGCTAACAGTTATATTATAAAATAAAATAGAATTTTTGGCTTAAAATAGCTCCTTTTTTCCCCTCAAGGCACATACCCAACATCCAGTTTGTTTTGTGAAATGTGTATATATTTAGAGTCATATGTTTACACTATTTTATATTTTTATTAATTCATGCATCATATATTTCCCTAAGTCTGTATTTTATATAGCTATTTTATGAAACCTATGATCCCTGGAGATTAATATGTATTCACAAATTCTAAAAATTTCAACATTTTTAATAGACGTAGTTTGCAATTTATGCTTTCAGAACAAAAAGTTAAATCAAATGACACATTTTCCTAATTCTAAAAATGCTTTAAACCAGTACAACAAAGCAAATGTTTTGAGTTTAAAATGCATGTGTCAATTAGGAAAACAATCTTCATTCTGTTTATAAAATGTTGCAGCCAATGTGGAAAGCAGTTTGGCTGTTTTCAAAAAGTGAAAGAAAAAACTATCATATGACCTGGTAATTTCACTCCCGGAAATATATGTAGAAACAATGGAAACCAAGGTTTTGAACAGAGATCTGAATATTAATGATTATAGTAGCGTTAACCTAATGGTCAAAAGGTAAAAATAAACCAAGTGTCCATCAATAGATGCATGGGTAAACGACACACGGTATAAACACACACTGAAATACTATTCAGACATAAAAAGAATTAAATTTTGGGCAGTGTGGGTTCAAGCCCGACCTCAGCCAAAACTGAAAAAAAAAAAAAAAAAAAAAAAAAAAGAATTAGATTTTGAAACCAAAGGCCAAGATAGTGGAAGAGAGGTAGCCTGCACAACGCTGCTGTCTTGGACAGGATTGAAAGTAGTGAAGAGATAAATACCTTTGCATGGGTCATCTGAGTGACAGCACAGGGGATCCACAGAGAGAAGGAAGGAATGAGTGAAAGGGAAGTGGGATGATAAGATCAGTAGGACTAGAGGTAATTAAGGAAGATGCCCATACTTGTGAAAGAGACAGAGGAGAGAATCATGGGTGCCATGCTTCTCCTAAGGATACCACAACTGGAGCAGTGGGAGGGCCCCTCCATTGCAGCAGACATCCAGACTAATGCAGAGGCCTTGCTGGAGGCTGTGCAGCTGTAAGGCTCTGGAGAGAAGGATGACAGGCATTGCAGCTGGTACCCATTGTAACATCTCAATCCTATAGTGCTACTTCTGCCCAGGGGTCAGATCTGTGACTGCTGTCTCCCTCTGTCACTGTTAGGTGCGGAGAGAGTGGGAAACCCCAGGGATTGCTTATATTCTATTGTCCATTATGTCTACCCCTGCCACTTCCAGCACTGCCAAGGGGATGTGGGCAGAGCAAAAAACACCTTGAACCTAGTGACCTTTGCTGTGGCCTGGAAAATCCCACTCAGCATCAATTCCTGTGGGTCCCATCACACTCGGTGCCCACTACTTATGGTCAGAGCTGGCACTGCCACCTGGGAGGCCCTGACTGGGGTGAAAGACAATGTGGCTATGACCTTTGTATCTGGAAGCTTCATAAGAAGTCATGTAGTGAACCCAAGCTGTGCTGCCCAGGTGCCCAAGGTGCCACATTCTGCCTTTCCAAAACACCCTGCCATGTCTTGCCAGCCAGCTCCATTTTGTGTGCACACCTCTCATTAGGGGTTAGTCATGTCACAGTGGCCCAGTGACAACCGCAGTGGAACAAGGGAGGTGGAGCAGAGCAGCAGTGTTAAAGGCTAACAGTGCATTCATATATTTTCTACCTTATCAAGCTTCTAGAATAAGACTCAACCACACCATCAAGGGACCCATCCCTATTTTCACCAAGCACGGATATATCCCAGCAACATAGAACAAGTGCACTGGGTCGGCTACTGTGTTGAGCTGAGAGATAAAGCCCCATATAAAAAGGAACCAGCATAAAAACTCTGAAAAAATGAAAAAAGTTTGTTTCAATACCCCCAAAGTATCACAACAGCTGTCTAGTAATGAACTCTAACCAAAAGAAACAGTTAAAATGGCAGATATGAAATTCAGGTCATGAATGGCAAGTAAGATGAATGGAATTGAGAAGATGGTAGAGAATAAACTCAAGGAAAAAATAAAAATAATTCAGAGCATGAATGGGAAATTCACTAAAGATACAGAAAATATTAGCAAAGAGGTAAAAGAACCTAAAGTAAGGAAAGAATCATTTAGGAAATTTTAAAGTACATCAGAAAGCTTTTAACAACAGTGTTTACCAAGCATAACAAAATAATTCCAGGGGTTAAAGACTGGGGTTTCAATGTAACCCAATAAATAAAAAAAAAGGGGGGGGGAAAAAGAATAAACAATAACTATGAGAAATACAGAACTATACAAAATGAACTAATATAACAAATATATCACTGTGGGAGAAGAAGGAAAAATGATAAGCATAGTAAACCTATTTGGGAGAGTAATGGGGAAAACTTCATAGCATTACTAGTGGTTTAGTATGCAGATACAAGATAAGATGAGCATTGAACATTTGGAAAATTCATAACAAATAGGACATCATCAAGATACATAGTCCTCAACCTTCTGAAAGTTTCAGTGAAGGAGAAAATCCTAGAAGTTGCAAGATGAAAGTAGCTGTTACTTATGAAAGAAAACCCATCAAACAAACAGCAGAATTCTCAACAGAGACCTCTCAAACCAAAAGGGAACAGGTTTCTATTTTTAGTTTTCTTAAACAGAATAATTAATTACTAAGAATTTTTTATCTTGTAAAAGTAAGTTTCATAGTAAAGAATAAATAAATTTTTCCTAGATAAGTGAACACTTAGGGAATCTGTCACTACTAGACCTGCACATACTCTGGTTTCTCTTCAGATCGCATAAATCTTTTGCCTTTTACTACTAGACCTGTACTACAGGAAATTCTTTCTTTTTTTTTTTTTTAAATGTTTTTTACAGGAAATTCTTAGAAGTGCTCTATACATGGAAAAGAACAATTGATACCTACTAGTGTAAAAACACCCAGAAGTTAAAGCTCACAACTCTTATAAATCAGTGACACAAGGGAGAAAACAAAGCAACTAGGTATCATTCAACATGATCAACAGAGCAGTACCTCCCATATCAATATTAATATCAAACATAAATAGTCTTAGTGATCCATTTAAGAGGTATAGACTGTCTGAATGGATGCATGTTATGATCCTTTTAAGAGGTATAGACTATCTGAAAGCATGTTCTTAATATATGTTGCCTCCAAGAAACCCATTTACTAGTAAGCATACTAACGACCTCAAGGTGAAGGGAAGGAAAAAAAATATTCCACATGAATGGAAACCAAACATAAGTAAGAATAGCTATTTTCATATCACATAAAATAGACTTTAAATAAAAGGACAAAGATGAACATTATATAATGATAAAGGGAGCAAATTTAGTAAGAAAATACAAAAATCATAAATATATATGCACCTAACACAGGAGTTCTCCATAAAACAAATACTACTAGAGCTAAGAAAGAAAGAAATGGCAACATCATAATTTGAGGGACTGCAATACTCCCCTGACAGAACAGGACAGATTACCAACTTAGAATATCAACAAAGAAGCACCAAACTTAAATGGGACTCTACAATAAACGGATCTAACAGATATCTACAGAATGTGCTATCTCTGCAGCAGAATACATATTCTATTTCTCAGCACATGGGATGTTTTCCAAGGTAGATCATATGTTAGCTCACAACACAAGACTCAGAAAATTCAGGACAAAAAATCATTTCATATATCTTCTCAGACAACAGTGGAATAAAAACAGACACCTATTCTAAGAGGAACTCTTAAATCTGCATACACACATGGAAATTAAACAACTGGATGCTGAATGACCTTTGGGTGAATGACAAATACAAGATGGAAATAAAAGATTTTTCTACCTTAAGAACATACATGACACAAAAATCCAAAATCTGTAAGTTATATCAAAAGCAATAGTAAGAGGGTAGTTCATAGCCTTAAAGGATGACATCAAAAGGCAAAAAGTTGCCAATTATAACCTAAAGTCACAACTTAAGAAACTTGAGAAAGAAGAACCAAGCAAACCTAAAGCTAGCAGAAAAAAAGAAATAACAAAGTTCAGAAAAGAATAGAACAATATGGAAGCCAAAACCCAATATGTGTAAAAGATCAGTGAAAGAAAAGATGGTTCTCTGAAAGGACAAACAAGATTGATAGACCTCTAGCTAAGTTAACTACAAACAGAAAAGAAAGTAATCAAACTGGAACAATACTAGTATACCCACTCTCACCACTTCTGTTCAACACAGTTTTGGAAGACCTACCCAGGACACTCAGGCAAGAAAAGAGAGAAACCAGATCAGTAAAGAAGAGGTCAAACAATACTTTGTATGGTCTTGTAGCCAAAACCTCCTGAGAATTCCAACAAAAGACTTCCAGAACTGATGAACAAAATCAGTAAAGTTTCAGATTACAAAATTAAGGTACACCAATCAATAGTATTCCCATGTACTGATAGTAGTCAAGAGGAAAGTCAAATCAAGAATTCAATAACATTTACAGGCTCTAAAAGAAAATAAAATACCTATAAATATATTTAACAAAGGTGATGAAAGATCTCTAGAAGGACAGCTACAAAACCCTGATACACAAAGTCAGAGATGACACAAACAAATGGAAAAATATCCTAGGCTCAAGCACTGGAATTAATATGTTAAAATGTTCATACTGCCCAAAGTAATGTACTGATTCAGTGCCATTTCCATTAAAATTCCAATGTCATTTCTCACAGATCTAGAAAAAACAGATCTGTGAGAAATGACATTGGAATTCAAACTTCATATGGATCCAAAAATAAATAAATAAATAAAGACTCTAAAGATTCAAAGCAATCCTAAGCAAAAAGAAAAAATCTGGAGTCATCACACTGCCTGACTTCAAACTAATGACTAGTGTGATAATAGTATTAAGGTAGAAACATAGACCAATGGAACAGAATATATAATCCACAAATAAAAGCATGTAGCTATAGCTATGATCAACTTGCTTTTGACAAAGCAGACAAAAACCTCCACGAGGAGAAAGAAAGAATTCTTTATACAATTAATAGTGATGGGAAAACTGAATAGATAAATGCAGAAGTATGAAAGTGGATTGCTATCTCTTGCCATATACAAAAATTAAGAGAGACCAAAGACTTAAATGTTAAAGCCTGAAACAATAAGACTTTTAGATGAAAAGCTGGAAAAAAGTCTTCTGGACATTGACCTATGCAAGGACTTTATGACTAAAACCTCAAATAAATACATCAATGACAAAATAAGTAAATGGAACTTAATTTATCTAAAAATTTTTGCATATCAAAGGAAATAACAGAATAAATATACACTCTGTGGAATTGGAGAAAATGTTCACAAACTATACATCTGGAAAATTACTAATATATAGAACCTATGATGAACTAAATCAGCCACAAAAAAAGTAAATGACATGAAAAAGTGGGCAGAAGATGTGAACAGATTTTTTTTTTCAAAACAAGATAAACAAATGGTCAAGAAACATATAAAAAGAGTGCTCAACTTCATTAATTATCAGGGAAATGCAAATTGAAAGCAGAGTGAGACACTATCTGATTCTCGTCAAAATGGGCGTTATTAAAAAGTAAAAAAACCTACTAAGTATTTACCCCGATGATCAAAAATCATTTTACAACAAAGACATTTGCACCAGAATGTTTATTGCAGCCCAATTCATAATTACCAAGTCATGGAAGCAACACAAGTACCCATTGAACCATGAATGAATTAAATTGTGGTATATGTACAACATGGAATACTATGCAGCCATAAAAAAGATGGAGACTTCACATCTTTTATGTTTACTTGGATGGAACTGGAACATATTCTTCTTATAAAGTATCTCAAGAATGGAAAAAAGTATCAAATATATTCAATACCATGAAATCAGTATATAATCACCTACACATTCATAGGAATGGTAAAACACAATTATAGTCCAGAAAGAAGGATGGAGGAGGAAATGAGGGGCGGCTGGAAGGAGGGAGAGTTCTTGGGGGGATCCAACCTAATGGGCATAATGCATTGATACATTTCTATACTATTAAGAATAGAGTATGAATGTTTTTGCCACAACAAATAAGTAAGCGAGGAGACAGTTATATTAATCAGTTAGATGCAAGCATTCCACATTGTATATCATCAGCACATCATACCCAAAAATGCATTAATGTACACAGTTATGATTTAATAAAGAATTAAAAAAATTAAAAGTCAAAAAACAATAGATGTTGGCATGGATGCAGTGAAAAGGGAATGCTCTACCCTCTTAATGGTAATGTAAACTTGTAAAACGCTTTGAAAGCATTATGATGAGTCTTCAAAGAACTAAAAGTAGACCTATTATTTGATCCAGCAATCCCACTGCTGTGTATCCATCCAAATGTCAGGAAGTCTTTTTAAAAAAAAATTCCTGTATTCAAATGTTTATTGCAGCACAATTCATAATTGCAAAGATATGAAATCAACCTAAGTGCCCATCAATTGATGAGTGAATAAAAAATGGATATATGTATATATGTATACACACACATGCACACATACACACCTTGGAATACTTATCCGTTAAAAGAATGAAACAATAATGTCTTTTGCAGAAATTTGGGTGGAACTGGAGACCACTATCCTAAGTGAAGCATCTCAGGAATGGAAAGATGAATACCATATGTTCTTACTTATATGTGGGAGTTAAGTGAGGGATATATATAGTCATAAAGTGGTGCACTGGACATTGAAAACTAAGGTGGAGGGTGGGAGGAGGAAGATAGAAATCTACCTATCAGGCACAATGTGCACTATTCTCGTTATGAGTACACTGAAAGACCTGACTTCAGCATATAATTTATCCATGGGTATCCATGTACCCTCTAAATCTTATTTTTTAAAGAATAAAATTTTAATATATGTTACAACATTGATGGACCTTGAAAACATTATGCTGAGTGAAATAAGCCAGGCATGGAAAGACACATATTGTGTAATTTCATTTGCAAAAGAGGCCTGCTAGAATAAACAAATTCATAGCAACAGAAAGCATAATAAAGGTTACCAGAGGCTGTGGGGATGAGGAAAGGGAAGGAAAGTTATTGTTTAATGAGTACACAGTTTACTTCGGGAGCAATAAAAAAGTAGATAGTGTTGACAAGCACACTCCATTGTTAAAGTAATTAATGCCACTGAATTGTACACTTATAAGTGATAAATATTATGCTACAGATATTTTACTATAATAATAATAAATACAAAAGAAACAAATGTCCCATTTATTTTACTTTAATATTTGTTAAGGAGTTACTGTGCCTGGCTCCTAACAAAATGTGATGTCAGTTCTTTTTCCTCCCTAGAAACTTCCATTCTAATATGATGAGTGACAACAAAGAGCTACAAGGAATTTAAAGAAGAATTGATGTTGATTTGGGGGGAAGTGTGCAAAGGAGAAAGGAGTCGGTGGCTTGCTCAATGCCGTGTGATGGATATCTAAGCACTGAGCAGAAGGTTCAATCAAGTGACACTATTTTCCTGATCTTAGAAATGTTATAAATCAGTACAACAGAGCAAATGCTTTGAGTTTAAAAATGCATGTGTTGGTTAAAAGTATATCAGACATATAAGGAGGAGGGAGATCACAAGGAGAAATAGCTCAATTTTATGGGAGTATGGGGTTCTTGGAGAGGAAGTAGTGAAAGGTAAGACTTCAGGCAGAGAGGCATTTTGAGACACTGAGATTATGGCATTCCACTGCTGATAGTTTAGAGTCTTTTAGAGCTTAAAACATTTTTACTTATTATCTTTCACTGTTGTTTTTGTAGGCAGGCACTCTATTGGCAGTGTTGTTTAATATTTATTTTTTTATTTCTTCCTGCAAACTCCCCACCTGTTACCCCCTCAGTAACCCAGGAAATCAGGAACACCCATCTCTTCCCCTCACCCCTGGTCTGGACTCACTCTCTATTGGACATGTTAATAATAAAATTGAAAATATACATTTCCTAATCTGATACTGTGAATGATCAGATTCTTTTGTAATGTTTTGTGATTCTCCCCTTCTGAGCTAGCGTACATGTCACGTAGGTTTCTAGCAAATCAGTAACTGTAGTGAAAGAAAAATGGCACCTTGAAGATGTTCCTGTCATAACCCCAGAAAATTAATATGGATCTGGGTATGTTATGTTACTTGGCAAGGGTGAATGAAGGAGCTGATAGAACTGAGGTTGCTAATCAGCTGACCTTAAAATGAGATAATATGGATTTTCCAGGTGGCTCAATGTAATTACAAGACTGCTTCAAATGCCAGCGAGATGACATCAGGAGGCTTGGCCAGCCATCGCTGGCTATGATGATGGAAGGAGAGTCTGACCCAAGGCTGGCAGGCAGCCTCCAGAAGCAAAGAAATGGATTTTCCCCAGGGGCTTCTAGAAGGAATAAAGCCCTGCAAACATCCTTGAGTTTAGTTTAGTGAGGCAGATTTTAGCTTACTGCGAGAACTCTAAGGTCATAAATTTGTGGTGTTTTAAGACACTAAGTTTGCGGTTACTGCAGTAATGATAAACTAATACCATAACTCATGGAATAAAAGAAAAGAAATCTTGACTCTCTCTCTTTTTACTCTTTAAGTTCTTCTTGATGTGGTCCCCAAGGATTAACCACACTAGGAGTTTTCAATCTTGGCACTACTAACATTTTTGGCTGGACAATTCTTTGCTGTGGAGGCTGTCCTGTGGATTATAGGATGTTTAACAGCATTTCTGGCCTCTACTCACTAGATGCCAGTAATCTTCCTCCTCTAGTCTAACACCAAACATGTCTTCAAATATTGCCAAGTATTTCCTGTTGTGCAAATTACCCCCGGTTGAGAACCATTTAACTAGATCCATCCTTAGGGATGCAAGTTATCACTAATATCTTTGAATTATTTATTTGAAATTCAAAGATAATGCCTGAACTACAGAGAGATAAGAGTATAAAGAGTTTTCTGCAAAAGGAAGAATCTTCTAAATAATCCTATAACTAACTAGGCTGGCCTTGTTAAGAAGAGAGGGTGGGAGGGGAGAAAACTAAGACCTCAGTGTAAACAGAGTCGGCCCCATCTTTACATTCTACAATGATTTTGAAGAGACACATAAAAGATGGATTTCTATGAAGAAAGAGCACTTTTCCTACAGTCAGGACAGAATTTGATAATGAAGGATCGTGAATTCAAGAGAAGGACCGTGTGCAATGATTGACGTGGCCGTCAAGATTTGGCACACATTTCCTTTGCTTACTTTGATTATATCTGTATTGCTCTGGTTTTCTTTCTTTTCTAATTTTCTCTTTCACTTCTTCTTGGACACATTGGTTACTTAGGATTCATGTATAAAGTTCACGTAATATTTTTTGTGTTCATCAAATTTGTGGTTGCCATTTTTGATGTATGTAGCTGAGTTGTCTTGCTAATGGAGGCTGAGATGTTCTTTCCTTGTATAATGATTTAGAATTTTCTATTGTTTGTTTTGTCATCTCCAAAATCGAAGAGGAGAGAGTACACATTGTTAAGGACTAATAAATTTATGTGTGTGTGTGCATCTATGAATGCGTTAGTTGCAGTAAAGGAGTGGTTAAAGCACATTGTGTAGTAGATAAATCCTGTCTAGTTGATCCAGGCCTGGACATCAAGGTTCCATGATTCTGATGTGCTGAGAATGGTGTCAGGGAGTACATTACTATGTGGAAGCTGCCTCTATATCTATTCTCTGTCTCTTGTATCTTATTTTATTTGGGTTGTTGTATAAAATTGCTATAGACTAGGTGGATATCTCTCATGACTTGGGAGACCAGAATCAAGACACCAGAAGACTCATTGATAGCAATATTCTTGCTATACCCTACCATGGTGGAAGAGGCAAGGGAGCTCTTTAGAGTCCTTTTATGAGGGCACTAATCTAATCTGTGAGGTTTTCACCATCAGAATCCACTTCCTAATACTATCTTTTTGGAGGAGATGAATAAAGTACACAGAACTTTGGGAGGACACATTCAGTAGGTAGCAGTCCTTGATGATGCTCAGGGGACCTTTGAAAGCTGATTCTGTTTGCTTTTGCCAGTTGGGGATCATACATTTTGATTTCTTTCTAAAAGAACATCAAGATATAAGTCTGATAAGCTTGCTAACCCCAACACATAGTGTCAAATCTTCTGAACTTGAGAAAAATGATAGCAGTCTCAGAGACTAATTATTACTTTTAAGTGATTAAAGCAATTTGCTAAAGCTGCTAAATGTGAAGGTTACTAACTCCAGAAAAGTTGAAGATAAGGGTTGGACTTTTACATTTAAAGGACGTATGGAGGGCACTGATCATTTTTATGAACTTGGGAACAGGATTTTAGCCCTGAATCTGATGATTCAGAGTCCCAGCTTCGGACCTTGAGTAAGGCCGACAGCAAAGCATTTCTTCCTTATGAACAAATGGCTCATCCCAGTAGGATGTTTTTTTAGACCAAACTGCAAGTATAAGAGAACTGGTGGGCCTTTTCCATACCCAGTTACCAGACTCTGAGTACTTTCCCTTGAATAATTTAGTCCTTTTAGAGATGAAGCAGATGAGTGAAGCACTTCTGTCTTTTCCAAAATTCAGCATGCTAATGCTTTCTTAACAGCCTGTCTGTTCAAAAGCTATTCAAGGTTTAAAGGCCAGACTCACCATCCATAGTGAAGGCAAAATGATTCTTCCATCATCACTGCGTTGGTGAATTTAATCCATCAAATGTAAGCATTACTCACTTTATTTCATTAGCCGTACTCCCATTTGCTAAAGCATCAAGCTTACCCTTGAAACAACCACATATTGAAGAAAATTCTGCGAGTTATAGGAGCAATTTAATTTTAAAAAGAAACCCTAAACACATTTGAAACCCAATTCGGAATTTTCATCTCTGCAAATGGAAATGCGAGTCAGCAGAGCAGATACTCAGTGGAAAGCTGGTGTTTCTTCTCCTATATAATTCCTTTGCTCTCTAAATATCTAAGCATTTTTCAAATAGCCAGTTTGATACTGGGTTTAAAATTTCTCTCTGAGAGGGCAGGAAAATTGTGATTGGTCCTCAGGAAAGCTGCTGGGCAGAAAGTAATATTTAACTTTCTTTTCCCTTACTTCAAGTGCTAAATTTTCACTTTCTATGTTCTTTGCCCATTGGGAGGAAAGAGATCTGATACTTGTTTGGCAGCACTATATTTTTACTGTAGAAGTAACAGGATGCCTCCTGCAGTACAGCATCTTATAGAGACAAAGACTCTCACTCGCACTGTCTCATTTGCTTCTCTCAACAATCACCTGGGCACATGATGGCTGCACAAAGTCACATATCAGTGTGAAACAGCAGAAGGCACCAGCACAGAGCTCAGCACTGTGCCCTCTTTCATTTCTGTGCCTTTTAGGCTTTTAGCTTTCAGAGGCTTAGGGGCCCCCTCTGGGGCTTGCTTTATTAGGTGTGAAATAGAATCTCTGGGTAGCAGAATTCAGGGTGCTGAGCTGGTTATAAACATTCTTCTTCTTCTTTTTATATATTTTTTTGAGACAGAGTCTTTAAGCTGTCGCCCTGGGTAGAGTGCTGTGGCGTTATAGCTCACAGCAACCTCAAACTCTTGGGCTCAAGTGATCTTCTTGCCTCAGCCTCTCAAGTAGCTGGGACTACAGGCACATGCCACAATGCCTGGCTATTTTTTGGTTGTACTTGTCACTGTTGTTTGGCAGGCCCAGGCTGGATCTGAACCCGTCAGCTCTGGTGTATGAGGCTGGCACCTCAGCCGCTTGAGCTACAGGTACCAGGCCAGACATTCTAAATGAGGTCATCTTCTCAGTTGCTAGTTGTTTATAGGATGTAACAGTGGTGAGTTGTGTGTGTGGGAAGATTCCCTGTCTTTGTTGATGAGGGAAGGTGGAGATCTTCAAAATCCTTTCTCTTTCCCCAGGAATCTGTTCTTCCTAACAGCAAAAATTATATTGGGATGACTCCTTTGATCTCAGAGAAAGTAGGTGGTGCTTATGGGTTAGAATCAGCTACTCCCTGTATGGCTAAGTCAAAAATGCTGGAAAAAATGTAGAAGTTGTCCTCCATGCCAATAGGATCTCTTTCTCTCTCTGACTCTCTCTCTCTCTATATATATATATGTATGTTTATTTATTATGTGAATTAATTCATGCAATTATAGAGGCCCAGAAGTTCCACCATTTGCCTATTGTAAGCTAGAGAATCAGGAAGGGTGTTCATACAATAATTCATTCTGAGTCTGAGGGCCTACGACCAGGTGAGAGTTTCTACCATAACTCCCAGAATCTGATGGCTTCTGAACCAGAATTTCCAACATCTGACAGCAGAAACAGATGGATGTCCCAGCTTACGAAAGGAAGGTGGGGGGAAGGAGCAAGATGGCTGACTAGTTGCAGCTTCTGAAAGAGGCTCCTGTTCAAAAGGAAAGATAACCTCCAGAAACTGCCCAATTAAGCTGAAGACTGGGAGCCCAGGTGAGAGAGAGAAATGATAACTGCAGGTCACCTCTGCTGAGGCAAGCTGTGACTTCAAGGAAGCAAGCTTCAGGTGTAAAATTCATCTGAAAGGAAAAGTGTTCATCATGTCCCCCAACAGAGCTGTGTTTTTTTTGTTTTTCTGTTTCCTTTCTTTTTTCTCTGTTTGCTCCTGAGGGTTTTCTACAGACAAGCGGTGAACTGTGGACCTCTTGTCTCACCCACGGAAGAGTGCTGTTGGAAGTGGAGACTGCTTCCTCAGAGTGACCTTGCTGTGGCTCTGAACACTCTCTTGCTAGGCAGAAAAACTAAACTAAAGTTTTTCCCACCATTCTGAACTTACAGTACACCCGTCCTCCCTTACCTGATGAACAAGAAGCCTAAACCCTGGTGAGACTGAGGGAGAAGGTTCTTGTGCAGCGCCCCCCTCCGCCTGCCTGCCAGACCAAGGACCCCACAGGCAAGAGAATCAGGGGGCCATGGAGAGCCTCCCTCCCACCAGCCATGGACTGTCACAGTGGCCATGCAAGCCCACGACCTGCACCTGCCAGGCATCCGCAGGTCCGCCTTCAGCCAGGGACTCACCCTGTGACTTCACAGCCCCACGCCCCATGTCAGCCAGGCCACATTTTGCCAGGGACTCCACCAGCACCTGCACAACCCTGTGCCCCATACCTCCGCCCCCAGCCAGGGACTCCACCGGTGATTGCCCATCCATGCACCCTGCGCCCCCTGGGCCTCTGCACATCCGCCTCTGACCAGGGACTCCAGGAGTGTCGCAACCCGCTTCCTCCCTCCCTTATCCTCCCTGCTCTGTACCAGCCCCACCTATCTGGCCAGGGACTCTGGAAGGCATGGGACCAGAACCCTCCACCCAGAGCCATCCCTGCTTCTGCATGGAGCCCTCCTCCTGGCCAGAGAGGGCTAGAGCCGTGGGCTCTCTTTGCCAAAGTCACCAGGCTCCTGGCACTTCCAGAACCATGTGTACCATCCCCTGCCTTGCTGCTGGATCCAGGAGTGCCACACTCGGGAGCTGGTCCCACAGCCAGAACTACCTGGCTTAGGGCAGTCCCAGAGGAGCTACGTAAGGTCACTCCCTACAAAGTTTCAGCAACATTAGAGTGATCCCCCCAGGGTCTAATCTTGGAGAGACACCTCCCCAACTCTGAGGACAGCCAGAGGCAACAGTGAAAACAATGATGGGACAGAATCAATGGAAAAACTCTAAGCAATATGAAAAAACGGAGAAGATCAACTCCCCCAAGGAAAGACAAGGCAGATACAGCACAAGATCCCGTGCATAAACAAAAGGCTGAGATGTTAGAAATTGAATTCAGAATCTGGGAAGCAAATAAGATCAACAGTATGGAGGAAAAGATGAACTTAAAATTTCAAGCAGTAATCCAATTGATGTCTCAAGAATTCAATGAATTCAAAGACAAAATGACCAAAGATTTTGACACATTAAGACAAAAAGTTGCAGCCCTCAAAGCTCTGAGAAATACAGTAGAATCCCTCAGTAACAGAATGGAGCAAGCAGAAGAAAGGGTTTCTGACATGGAAGACAAAGCTTTCGAATGCTCCTAAACCTTCAAAGAGGAAGACAAATGGAAGGCAAAAACAGATCACTCTCTTAGAGAGCTCTGGAATAATTTGAAGAAAACCAATATTCGCCTTATAGGGATCCCCAAAAGTGACGAAGCAACTTCACAAGACACAGAGTCTCTTCTTCATGCGATTATGAAAGAGAACTTGCCAGACATGCCAAGAGATTCTGAAATTCAGATAGCAGACAGTTTCAGAACTCCAGCATGACCCAACCCAAATAAGACATCCCCCAGACACATCATAATCAATTTCACTAAAGTTAATATGAAGGAGAAAATTCTGAAAGCAGCCACACATAAGAAAGCCATAACCTACAAAGGGAAGAATATTAGAATAACTGCAGATCTCTCTGCTGAAACCTTTCAAGCTAGAAGAGGATGGACATTGACTTTTAATCTCCTAAAACAAAATAACTTTCAACCCAGGATCCTGTATCCGGCTAAACTCCATTTATGATGGAGAAATTACTTTAATGACATCCACATGTTGAACAAATTTGCCATAACTAAAGCAGCTCTCCAGGATATTCTCAGACCTACCTTCCATAATGACCAGTGTAATCCTCCACCACAAAAGTAAATCCACTCAGAAACTTTTGATCAAATTCCAACTTCCACAGTCCTGAAAGGATTAAAAACATCCACTGGACTTTCGAAAGGTTTATCAATACTCTCAATTAATGTGAATGGTTTAAATTGTCCTCTAAAGAGGCACAGGTTGGCTGACGGTATACAACAACTCAGGCCAGATATCTGCTGCATACAAGAATCTCATCTTACCTTAAAAGGTAAATATAGATTCAAGGTGAAGGGATTGTCATCTATATTTCAGGAAAATGGAAAGCAGAAAAAAGCAGGTGTTGCAATCCTATTCGCAGATACAATAGGCTTTAAACAAACCAAAGTAACGAAGGATGAGGATGGACACTTCATATTTGTTAAAGGTACTACTCAATATGATGAGATTTCAATTATTAATACTTATGCACCTAACCAGAATGTGCCTCTTATAAGAGAAACTCTAACAGACATCAGCAACTTGATTGCTTCCAACTCCATAGTAGTCAAAGATGCTAAACCCCATTTTGCAGTGCTGGATAGATCCTCCAAAAAGAAGCTAAGCAAAGAAATTTTAGATTTAAACTTAACCATTCAACATCTGGATTTAACAGACATCTACAGAACATTTCATCACAACACAAATGAATACACATTCTTCTCATCAGCCGGTGGAACATACTCCAAAATTGATCACATCCTAGGTCACAAGTCTAACCTCAGCAAATTTAAAAAAATATAAATTATTCCTTGCATCTTCTCGGACCATCATGGAATAAAAGTTGAACTCAATAACAACAGGAATCTGCATACTCATACAAAAACATGGAAGCTAAATAACCTTATGCTGAAGGAAAGATGGGTCATAGATGACATTAGCAAGGCAATTACCAAATTTTTGGAACAAAATGACAATGAAGACAGGAATTATCAGAACCTCTGGGATACTGCAAAGGCAGTCCTAAGAGGGAAATTTATAGCACCACAAGCCTTTCTCAAGAAAATGGAAAGAGAGGAAGTTAACAACTTAATGGGACATCTTAAGCAACTGGAGAAGAAAGAACATTCCAACCTCAAACCTAGCAGAAGAAAAGAAATAACCAAAATTAGAACAGAAATAAATTAAATTGAAAACGAATTATATAAAAGATCAATAAAGCAAAAAGTTGGTTTTTTGAAAAGGTCAATAAAATCAATAAAACTTTGGCTAACTTAACCAGGAAAAAAAGATTAAAATCTCTAATTTCATCAATCAGAAATGGTAAAGACAAAATAACAGCAGACCTCTCAGAAACTCAAAAAATCCTAACCGAATATTACAAGAAACTTTGTTCTCAGAAATATGAAAATCTGAAGGAAATTGACCAATACTTGCAAGCACTCCACCTACTAAGACTTAGCCAGAATGAAGTGGAAATGTTTAACAGGCCTATATCAAGTTCTGAAATAGCACCATTTATACAAAATCTCCCTAAAAGGAAAAGCCCGGCACCAGATGGCTTCACATCAGAATTTACCAAACCTTTAATGAGGAACTAGTACCTATATTACTAAACCTCTTCCAAAATATAGAAAAAGAAGGAAGACTACCCAACAGATTCTATGAAGCAAACATTACCTTGATCCCTAAACCAGGGAAAGATCCAACAAGAAAAGAAAATTATAGACCAATATCACTAATGAATATTAATGCAAAATGATTCAACAAGATCCTAAGAAACAGAATCCAACAACACATCAAACAAATTATACACCATGACCAAGTGGGCTTTATCCCAGGTCTCAACCTGGTTCATTAAATGTAAATTTATGAATGTACTTTGGCATATAAAAATATTAAAAAATAAAGACCATATGATTCTCTCAATTGATGCAGAAAAAGCTTTTGACAATATCCAGCATCCCTTCATGATCTGAACACTTACAAAATTAGTATAGAAGGGACATTTCTTAAACTGATGGAGGCCATCTACAG
Organism: Perodicticus potto; assembly: GCA_963574655.1. NCBI lineage: Eukaryota > Metazoa > Chordata > Mammalia > Primates > Lorisidae > Perodicticus > Perodicticus potto. The sequence goes on from CAUYRH010054589.1 coordinate 24,669, forward strand.
GAAACACACAGCCAATATCATATTGAATGGAGTTAAATTGAAATCATTTCCACTTAGATCAGGAACCAGGCAAGTTTGCCCATTGTCTCCATTGCTCTTCAACATTGTAATGGAAGTTTTAGCCATTGCAATTAGGGAAGAAAAGGCAATCAAGGGTATCCACATAGGGTCAGAAGAGATCAAATTTTCACTCTTCGCAGATGATATGATTATATATCTGGAAAACACCAGGGATTCTGCTACAAAACTTTTAGAAGTGATCAAGGAATACAAC
>CAUYRH010054591.1:0-14617 GCA_963574655.1 Perodicticus potto
AAAATCCATTACTTTGTTTAAAATAAATTCATGCCGGCTTCATTCAGAGATAATTCACTTTCATTTTACATATAATTATAACTATTTCAGATCCTGTCAGTCTGGCAGCAGAGTAAGGGCTGTAGTCCACGCGGTCACCAAGGTAAAAGAGAACAAAACCTCCGCAGTACGACATGAGTGCCCTAAGATATTACAGAAAGATTTCCAGAGTTCTGTTTAAGGTGGAACTGTGCCATATGTTTAGCATAAGTTCATTCAAAATCTTGGCAGGATGCGGGGACTCACGCCTCTAACCCCAACACACTAGGAGGCCAAGGTGGATGGATTGCTTAAGCTCAGCAGTTTTACACCAGCCTGAGCAAGAGCAACACCCTGTCTCTACTGAGATCTTGTCTCTACTAAAAATAGAAAAACTAGCTGGGTGTTGTGGAGGGTGTCTATAGTCCCAGCCACTCAGGTGGCCGAGACAAGAGGATCTCCCGAGCCCAAGAATTAGAGGCCGCCGCGAGCTATGACGCCACAGCACTCCACTCAGGGTGACAGAATGAGACCCTGTGAAAAAAAATTTACTAAAACAGGTACAAGTACCCTTAGAATATACAGATATAGGGTCTTTGAATGTTTCTTTGAATGGTCTTTGAATGTAGGTATCTGGAAATTGATTTATATAGAACAACTTATTCTCTGACAGAGATAAATAAACATTCTAAGCCTCCACTTTCTCATCTAATAGAATGAGAATAGAAACACACACACACTTATAGAGGTATTGTGGGGATTAAGGGGTTTAACTCCAGTATAAGCAATTAGTACTAGGTACTAGGCTAGGCACCGTGGAAATACCCAAGGTTGATGCTGTTACTGCTCTTCTTTTTTATTACTTTTTTTTTTTTTATTAAATCATAGCTGTGTACATTAATGCAATCATGGGGAACAATGTGCTGTTTTCACATACAATCTGAAATAGTTTCATCAAACTGGTTAACATAGCTTTCATGTCATTTTCTTAGGTATTGTGTTAAGACATTTATATTCTACATTTAGTAAGTTTCTCCTGTACCCTTCTAAGATGTACCATAGGTGTGGCCCCACCAATTGCCCTCCCTCCACCCATTCTCCCCCCTCCCCTTCCCTCCATTGCCCCTTTCCCCGTATTCTTATACTATAATTGGATTATAGCCTTCATATGAAAGCTATAGATTGGTTTCATAGTAGGGCTGAGTACATTGGATACTTTTTCTTCCATTCTTGAGATACTTTACTAAGAAGAATATGTTCCAGCTCCATCCATGTAAACATGAAAGAGGTAAAATCTCCATCTTTCTTTAAGGCTGTGTAATATTCCATGTTGTACATATACCACAATTTGTTAATCCATTCGTGGGTCGATGGGCACTTGGGCTTCTTCCATGACTTAGCGATTATGAATTGTGCTGCAATAAACATTCTGGTATAAATATCTTTGTTACAATGTGATTTTTGGTAACTGCTCTTCTTTTTATTGTTTCTCTGATCATCCCTTTTTTGAAGGCAAGGAGCATGTACTAAATTATTTTTATTTCCTATACCATTTGGAACAGAGCTTTGCTTTTGGTAGGTATATAGTAAAAATATCTTTTGAATAAAAAAAACTGATTAGTCCATGATCAGTGGCTTACCCCAATAATGCTAACACTCTGGAAGGCCAAGGCGGGTAGATTCCTTGAGCTCAGGCATTCAAGAAGAGATAGAGCAAGAGTGAGACCCCATCTCTAATAACAATAGAGAAACTAGCTGGGCATCGTGCACGCCTGTAGTCCCAGCTGCCCAGGAGACTGAGGCAAGAAGAACTCTTGAGCTCAAGAATTAGAGTTTGCTGTGAGCTATGAGGACATCATGACACTCTACCCAGGATGATGGAATCAGACTCTGTCTCAAAAACCAAAAACCTGATTATATAATACCACAGTTTTACCCACTATGTATTAAGGTATCTACGCTGGCACAATTAGCAGTATCAATATCATTTGCAGATTGTATTTCCTTTATGGTGCTAAATCACTTCAATATTTTACCTTGAGGCTAACACTGCTATCATTTTATCAATTTACTATAAAGATAAAAATAATTCTTTTAGAATTATTACCTTGTAAAGTTCTCATTCACTAGATCTCAGTTAAATGCTGAAAATATGGCATACTTTCTTTTCTCAGAACGAAAATGAATGACTGTAATTCACGGAGAATCTTGTTCCTCCCTCCATTCATTTTAATCTCACAAAGGTGAGAGGATAATGTACTCATGAAGACAAAATCAATAGACTTGTGTGTTGTTGTGACAGTATCTTTTCTTAATTATATATTATCCATTAGTTGGTGTAATGAACATCCAATATAGGACAGGGCCCATCTGTACTGCATTTTACTCTCAATTTTTCATTTTCATTCATTTTCTTATCTGTTCTTTCTTAGGACAACCCCACCCAAAAAAAGTTGAAGGTATTTTTTTTTTGGGCCGGGGCTGGGTTTGAACCCACCACCTCCGGCATATGGGGCTGGCACCTTACTCCTTTGAGCCACAGGTACCATCCAAAGTCAAAGCTATTTAAAAGAGAAATAAGACTGTCTACGTTCATACATCACCACAAAATATTCAGAAGGTGAACGCACATTGTATGGGATCTTCTCCTTCCTGCAGAACACTTCTACTGTGTGAGAAATAATTCCAAAATAATTCCACATGAGGCACAGGATGGGACAGGCCCTTGGAGTAGTCTGTCTTCTTAAGTTCAGAAAGCAATCAAAGGATATTCCATCGGATCATGAATCTTTTGTCAATTATGTAATTATTATAGTCATTACAAAAATATTGGAACTAGCATTTGCAACTAACATGTTGCAAAAGTGGGAAAAATACATAAAAGAAATAAAACTCACAAACTCACCAAACTGTCATAAGTTTTGTTAAAGTATTGGTTACGTTGTAACGCCTGTAACTTCCTTGTTATGCTGTAGTTAATTTTACTGACTGATGAATGGATTGTGAGACACATGCTTCGGTTTGTTAATTCACTTTGCTTTGGTGACACTTTCAGCAGCTTAGGTGTGCATTACCCAATTTCTCTGGTTCTATGCCCTTGAGACTGTCATTTAAGTTTTTCTGGGTCTTACTTCTTCAGCCGTAGAGTGAAGATAATGATACCACACTCATTTCATGGGGTTGCTGGGAAATGCAAAATTCATGTTGTGTGTATATAGATGTTCTTTATAACCTATATAGTGTCACATGAATCTTACTTATTAGCAGGTGGTGTCTGTGGCTCAGTGAGTAGGGCACTGGCCACATATACCAAGGGTGGCGGGTTTGAACCCGGCCCCAGTCCAATTGCAATTAAAAAAAAAAATAGCTTGGTGTTGTGGTGGGCAACTGTAGTCCCAGCTACTTGGGAGGCTAAGGCAAGAGAATCGCCTAAGCCCAAGAGCTGGAGGTTGCTGTGAGCTGTGACACCATGGCACTCTACCAGGGGCGACAAAGTAAGACTCTGTGTCTTATTAAAAAAATTTTTTTTTTACTTATTAGCATTAATCTTCTTATGTGCTGGAATTTTATTTATCTGTAACACCAGATAGATACAAGATACCTATCATTTTGCTATTTTGTTGTGTAGTTGAATTATAATTGAATAATTATAATTATAATATAATATAATAATTATAATATATTCAATAATAATTCCAATTATACTATATATTCAGATATCCCTTCTTCTCTTCCCCCACTCATTTCATACCCTCACCATCCATTTCATATCCTCACCATCTTTGTGTTCTAGGTATACTAAAACCTCCAAAATTCTTCCTGCCCCATCCCCAGAAAAATTCTCTGTCTTTCTTTCTTTCTTCCAGTAATCATTAAAATATCACCCAATCTTTAATATCTTCCCTGCATAGTAGGAGAAGAGGTAGCAAATTCATGCTGACAATCATTATTAGTATCCACACGTCCTGTAATCTCCATCTCGGCCACTACCACAACCCAGCATGCAATTTACCCACAGGCATGTGAGGCTAATGGCATTTATACATGATACGCATTTCTTTTCCTCTTGCTGTCTACCTAGTTTGAGTTAGAAAACTCAAAGGAAGTGAGGCTCTTCCTCAAGAGGATCAAATCTACTCAGAAGCACTAGGGGTGAAAAACGGAGGGCTGTTCTGGTCAATGCCCCAAAGAAAGAGAATCTCAGCTTCCCGATCCTTTAATAGCAAGACTCGGCCCTGCCATTCAGAAAGTCACAAAACGTTTCATTTCTGCTCTCCTGTTTGAACAGATTGCTTTTCCCTCTCTCTCCATGTGCATCATGTATTCAAGACTAGTTGAAATTGACCCTTGTCTTCAGCTTTTTCAAGGATGTATTGAATTTCTATCTTCTTTTGAAAGGGCCGAAGCCTTCTCCTTTCTCTGTGTGTGCTCATTAGCAAATGCCGTGAGCATTCTTTCTGCTCTATTATTCCACTTCGAGATGAAATCCACGTCCACCCTGACTGCAGCCGTTTAAGTCAGATGTAGTGCACGAGACAGAGGCAGCTGGAGAACACAGGCCTCTGGAAGCATCAGGGGTTCCCTTCCTCTCTTTCAGCCTCACTGTGATCACCTACCCTAACTCCTCAACAGCTTTGCCGCACGCCTGCTCCCACAGTTGGCCAATCTGGCTAGATCATCAGACTTGTGATTTCCCATTTCTAACTCTTAGCTTGAACAAGGTTTTTACACCCTCTCAAACTATTCTCCCTCTTTCCCTCTGGGGATAATTTGCCCCATCCTTCAAACTCATTTCTGGCTCTAACTTTACCCTAACTCTAACTCTAATTCTAACTCTAACCCTAAACCTAACCCATCAGTCACCCAGGTGTTTCCAGAGGCCAGCTGCTAGGAGGGGTGTGCTTTCTGGGCAGCTTTGGAGCCATGTGTGCACCAGACCTTTTAGAATAATTCAAGATTGCCTTCAAATATCATGCAGGCAAACTGGGTCGGGTCCTGAATCAGACACATGTCTAATGTACGTTTTGAGGTTATTGTAGCCTTAGGGAACACATACTTGCTAGTCTCTATTTGCTGCCAAGTTGGAGGACATCAGAGAGGATGACCTACCAGAGGTCCTGGTGATGAAGGATCTTCACATTGAGATCTTTATTGTTTTTTCCTATATGGGTGATAGAACTGACAGGATCATCAGGAATAACATTCTAGAAGATGATCCACCTGCCAGGGCTGAGCCCCTACTTACTGTGACAGCCTCCGCTTGATGGGGCAGGGGTGGAAATTGGCTGACAGTAAAATGTAGAGGCAGAGGTCCCATGGTGATGTCATACAGAGTGACCAAAAGAAATGCCTTAAAGTCATAACTGAAGATGATGCAGACAGTCTGTGCCATTTTGGGAAGCAGCTGCAGCTGATAGAAGCATCTGCATTTAGCAGTTAGAAGAGACTTTTTGTTTTTTTTAAAGACTTTGGGATCTCTTCTTAGCCTTTGGTTAGATCAATTGTGGAAAGACTTTGGGCTTCTTCACATATATCATCAGGTCTTAAAAGGCATCTTTAGAAGCCGATACAAACCACATGTATTACACACATATATGAAGATACTGTCACTGTTTTCTGCGTTGACAGAAACAATCACACACAGAGGGGAGTGATGAACAAGGATCACATCCATACTTTGCACTGTGCAACTCAGGACTGTAGTTTATTCTGCATGCCGATAAATTGCTCGTGGAAGAGTTTCTGCCTTAATGACAACTTGCGAACCATGAAAATATCTTCCCTTTGCATGATTTCTTACTTCAAATGACAAACTCAGATATTCAAATATAATCTCATATACTAAGGTACTAAATGTGTCTGAAACATGGACTTTTCCATTTCATCTTGAGAACAGCCAGCTCAACGCAGCTGTGAATAACCATACTGATAGATCTAATTACCCGACAGATATCATCCGGGAGAAATTTGTTCATTCTTTTTGTTTAGTCATTCATCAAATGTTTCTTAAGCATCCCTATGTTTCAGGTGCTGTTCTGGGCAAAACAGTGAACACAACAGACAAAAATCCCCGCTCTCATGGAGTGTGTCTTAGGAAAAAGAAAAAAAAAACCCAATAAAACAATAAATATGAACCCTGCCATGCACCGATAAAGGCAAAGGGGAAATATAATGCAGGGCAAGGGGAGGCCAGGAATGGTGAGAGATGCTCTGTAGGCCCAGACGAGGGAAGGCCGGGAGCTCGGTTGACAGGTGTGGGCAGAGCCATCAGCCAGCAGCACAGCAGGAGCAAAGCCACTGAGTCCAGACCATGTCCAGCATATTTAGCAGGAAGCAGCCAGAGCAGCAGGGTTAAGATGAGCAAAGGTTGTATACGGCCCTGGTGTCTCATGCCTCAGCCACAGGTCCTGTTCCGGACAGTGAAGAATGTGTCTTTACGACCAACGCGTGTATGGACGCGCCTATAGCCTTCAACACACTTGAAATGATCATTTCCCTAATTTCAGTCATTGAAGTGGCCCTCAATGTGTTTCTGCCAACCTGAATGCCAGTTACTAACTGCAGTTGCTGAGATGTTTGTTTCAGTTGAGCCCTGCACTGTAGTCGGCAATAGAAAAAACATCAATTTGCAAGTGTGGCCCCTATGTTAAGCGGCTCAACAAATTACCCAGAGATGGCTTGGAAGGTGAAAGAAATTCATAGCTCAAAACAGCATTTATAGCGCAATGCGGTGCAGACCAGTGAGGATTAGGAAGAAAAGATTTGTAAACTGCTTCTCCATCTTTGGGTGAAAGGGTGCGCTATAAATAGCATCACAGTTATTACTTTAAATATGCATTATTTACCTTTGCATACAATTTCAGCTTCAAAATCTTAATGATCTATTTTTTATTTATATTTGTCTTTATCCCTAAAAAAGAATTCCTGCTTACAGCATCTAGCTGCTCCTAAAGGGTGGGGGAGGGAAGGAGATGAGCGGTATCAGGTCACTCAAGGAGACAGGATGGGGTACAGTTGGTACCTCACTTCATGGGCCAAGGGCAGGCACAGCAATGTCACCCATCCACACGTTCTCCTTGGGAGGGGACATAGACATGCTCCCCATTGGGTGGTGACACACATTTGTCCCCTGTCTTTGTGTCATTGAACGGTTTAAATAGGAAAGTAGCATAGATCATTTCTAGTTTTAAGGTCACTCCTAGGTTAGGATCGACTGAAGGGGACAGACTGAAGGCAGGACACCAGGGTACGAGCAGGGGTGGTCGGGACAGAGGGACAGGGGAGAGGCTACAGGACGCAGAGACTGATGCTGTGCCCACACCATGGGGTGAGAGCCCTAGGATGTGTCTCCCTGAGTTCTGGGAAAGGAGCTCACCTGCCTGAGGCCACTGTCCCTAGAACCACCGTGGTGCATCCTGTGGTGTACCTGGCTACCTTAGGAGACTCCTCCAGCCCATGACAGCACCCTTGTTGCCCTACCCATGTCAGCGTGGACTCTGAAACTTGAAAGTGGGGTTCTAATGGCAGCTCTGGTCAGGCTGCTGCAAAAAGGGCTACAGAATGTGCAGTTTAAACCACAGACACTTTTTATCTCTCACAGCTCTGGAGACAGGGAAGTCCAAAACCAAAATGCCAGCAGATTTGGTTTTGAGTGAGGCCTCTCTTCCTGGCTTGTGGACGGCAGGCTTCTGTCTGTGCCTTTCCTCAGTGTGTGCAAGAGAAGGCTGTGGTTTCTCTTCCTCTTCTCAAGGAACACTGACTCATCATGGGAGCCCCATCCTGCTGCCCTCATCTAAATCTCTTTGCTTCCCAAAGGCTCCACCTCTTAATCCCATTACATGTTAAGGCTTGACCATGTGAATTTTATTTACTTGTTTATTTATTCATTTTTTTGAAACATAGTCTGACTTTGTCACCCTTGGTAGAGTACTGTGTCGTCATAGCTCGCAGCAACCTCAAACTCCTGGGCTAAAGCAATTCTCTTGCCTCAGCCTCCCTAGTAACCAAAACTACACCCAGTTATTTTTAGAGAGGGGTTTCACTCTTTTGCTCAGGCTGGTCTCAGACTCCTGAGCTCACGCAACCCACCTGCCTCAGTCTCGCAGAGAGCTAAGATGTCAGCCACTGTGCCCAGTCTAAATATGTGAATTTGGCGGGGGGTGGGGGGGACACAGACATTTAGTCCATAAAAGACCACTTAGCTATTTAGTCTTAAGCTTAAATTACCAAATTCTCTAAGCCTGGTTCCTCCTGTTTCTGCAGTACTGTCACCAAGTTTAGGGGGAGAATAAGAACTCCCTCACATGTTCATCGCATGGATTAATTTCGGCAATTTATATGAAGAACTATTTCACAGAAGGTGCCAAATAAATGTCAGACAAATTCTACTTAGTGTCTTTTCTACTTAACTTGTTTCATTAATGTATTTACCAACATCCTGCCTACTTGTTAATGTCCATAAAATATTTACATGCACATTCTTCATTAATATTAGGCAAGGTTAAACTCATTATAAAATTTATCCAAGGCAGTTTTCAGTTGATATCCGGGAAATGTTGATCTTGACTTCATTCAATGAAGTTTCTCATTTAGTGTTCCGATGGCCCCTCACTTTATGAAGACTAATGACTCTCTTCTACAACATGGATTAAAGACACTGCTTATAGTCTAAAAAGAGATGCTTTGTATGAATATGCTTTTTTTTCTTTTACAGTGAAGCTTTTTTTTCATCCCTTGGAGAGAACTAATGTCACCTACTGATATTCCAGAAGAGTGACACTTGTCTTTTAATGACCAGAGTCTATTTTCAAGTTCCTTGCATTTCTCTTTCCCTGTGGAGAATTTACAGAAGGAAATCTGATCAGCTGCCTGTTTCCAAATACCTATTAGTTTCAAACCAATTTCACTTTCAAAGAAAGCTTGAAGCCTCTTTACTTTGCGTGTTTTACATAAGCCTAGAGAACTCATATGAAAGGCTGCTAAAGGCCACCTTCCATCAATCTTAAAAATCCTGACGGTTGGATGGCACCTGTGGCTCAGTGGGTAGGGTGCCAGCCCCATATACCGAGGGTGGCACGTTCAAACCCAGCCCCAGCCAAATTGTGACAATAACAACCAAAAATAGCTAGGCGTTGTGGTGGGTCCTTGTAGTCCAGCTACTCAGGAGGCTGAGGCAAGAGAATCGCCTAAGCCCAGGAGTTGGAGGTTGCTGTGAGCTCCACACCACTCTACCGAAGGTGATAAAGTAAGACTCTGTCTCTACAAAGAAAAAAAATACACACACACACACACACACACACATGATAGGTAGCCAACATTCCAAGCATCTTGAAAAAAAAAATCCTGACAGTTTTGTTTTTATTACTCTTCAGAAAATGAAGGGTTGGCATAGGTGCAAAGGAACTCAAAATAAAAGATCTTTAAGCTAAACCTTGTTGGATCAATGCCTACCCCTGTGAAAGGAAAACAATTCTTTTAACAAAATAGAAAGAAGTGAAACCTGAAAAGTGTTTCTGATGTTAGAAAACATTTTAAGTTATCTGGAGTCACGGGGTATTAGAACTGGTTAAACCTGTACATGATCAGACCTAGAGTCTTAGACTTTTGGAGAACTTTGAGGGCACTTGATCCGATGTATTCCTTTTCCAAAAGATGAAATTTAGTTCTGGAAATGTTCGATACTTTCTTAAGGTCACATGGTTTGTAATTGGTGGCTTTAGAACCCAGGTAACTTGACTCCTCATTTACTGCTCTTTTCCTGATGTCTTCTCTTTCCTTATCTTTTTTCCCTTTAATATAATATAGTTTCCCTAATGTCTTACCCACCCTCTCTCCTGTACATAATGAAATATTAAACAGCATTTTCTGTACCTTTCAGAGAAATAAATTCAATACCTTTAAGGCAAATGGATCTATACTGTTTATTTACTAGTTTAATTGCCATCATAATAAGGTGATGAAATAGAAATGAAACACAAAAAATTTTAGTAATCAATTATAAGATACAGGAGACAGTTCCATTAGGAGGAGAACTTTGGTTCTTCAGAAGAATCAGGCTAAAGAGTGAGCAGGTGTAGGGGACATAGTGGGGCTTCATTTTTCCATTCATTCATTCATCACGTATTCTCTGACTGCCAACCATGCCTGGTACTGCTTTAGGGGCTGATAAAGCAGGTCAGGAAAGAACCCAAAGTGTGACCAAACTCATGGGGCTGACATTCTAGTAGGGGAGAAGGACAGCAAGCAAGATAAGGAAGTAATTGAAGAGAATCCTAAATAGTGATAAGTGTTAGGAAGTATGCACAACGCAGGGAAGGGTCACAGGCAGGTGTGCATGTGTGGGCGTGGGCCTGGGAAATTTTAGATAGGGTGGCTAGGGCAGGTCTCAGTGAACTTAAAGGCCAGTGGGAATTAGGCTTGAATAGTTTTAATTAGAATTTCCCATTTCTAAGTGTACTACAGTCTGTTAGAATTTAGCACTATTAATTAGTATAAGCCTTCTAGTTCTACACTAAAAAGTGCCATCAGAATGACCAGAGAGGTGGATCAACAGAGCTAATAATTTACACCATTACAGCAGAAGAGCCTTGGAAGAGACAAATCGCTACCCTCAGCTCTCTGAATGGGCATCACTGTTCCTAACGTCCAGCCAAGAAGCCCACACCCTCCGCCAGCTGTGACCACTCAGATCTGTGTTACGGTCAGGTGCTCTGGACAGCAAACCCCAGCCTTGCCATCCCTCGGATAGCTCTGTCATCTCAGGCCACCTCCTTCATTCTCTGTGCCACAGCCACTCATCTGGTATAGGGTGGTGGGACGACATCAATTAATAGAGTATTACTAGCCACCACTTATGTCATGTTTATTAATATCAGATGTGATGTTAAGCCCTTCCCATACATTACCTAAGTTAATCTTTATCATTAAACTATGTAATTTCATTACCCTTTCAAAAACACAGAAACCAAGGGTTAGAATGTTTAAATTATTTTCCCAAGAAGGATCTGAACTCAAAACGATGAATCTGAAGCCCTGAGGCTCAGCCCCAGGCTGCAGCGCTCAACCCGTCAAAGGGCCTGCCGCTCTGACGGTGCCTGTTCAGCGCTGACTCCCCCTCCCGCCTCACGGGCTGTACTGTGGGAAAGCTTAAAGGTGCTCAAGAGCTTTCCACATCTAACGGGGTCACTGTCAGCAGACTATAATGTCCTCACTGAACTTAAACCCTTCCTAGAGGTTGGTGAGTCTTGCAACTAAAAAGTGACTCGTTGAGCCCTTGACCTGAGATGAGACCTCTTCGCTGGCACACATGTCACGGGTGCCAATAAAGGAACATGTGGGCTTAGCCATTTAGTTCATGTTGTATTTGTGCAATGTTTGTGACAGTCCTCTCTGTAATCAAGAAAAAAAATGCAAGTAAAGGCCAGAAAGGTCTGAAATGGCCCCAAACTCGCCTGTTAAACTCAGAGTGGAAAAGGTCAGGTGAGCTGTTTGGTTTTCGGAAATCCCTTGAAAGTTCAACTAAAGGTGAATATAAATGCAAGGGGCCTCAGCGTGCTACAACGGAGAAGAGAAATGGAGAGAAAGGGGGAGCGGAAGGGAGGAAGGGGTGCAGAAAGACTGACGGGGAGCGAAGAACAGACACTCCAGGGCTTGCAGGGCTTGGCAGCATCGTGTGTGCTCCTGCCCCAAACACAGGGTCCCTCAGGGAAAGTAATTTCTACTCCAAAAATCCACCGGAGGGGCAGGAGTGCTGTCAAGGGAGGGTCTGCCCCTTCCCTTCAAATCCCTTTCACATATGGAAAAGGCATCAGGACGATGAGTGACACACTGACCTCCCTGGGGAGGGTCCTCTGTCAGATGGTTACACATGTCCCCCCAAGTAGACTGGGGGGGAACTTATCATTGAGAGTCCCCAATAAAGCCAAAGAGAGTTATAAGATGATTTCTGCCTGGGCAAAAATCCTAATTGAATTTTGTCATGAATGGGCCTTCTTGCCCCAGGAAAAGTCACAAGCGGGGTCAAAACATCGATCCTCCTGCTTCAAGTGTAGCCAGACAGCTGACAGTGTGACATCAGCACCAGGACAGATGGGGCGTCATAGTCCCTGGTGAGCCCTGCAGGAGAGGAACCCGTGAGCTTCCTCCCGCCGCGCGACTCTTCTGTATCCTGAAATCAGTCTCACTGGGATGAAGATGTTCATTTCATCAGCTGGCCGAGAGAAAAGGTCCTAAAACCAATCTTTATTTTAATCCCTGCTGCCCCACTCCCTGAGGGCTGCACATTCTCTTTACAGACCCCCCAGTCCCCAAGCCTTTGAGTTTGGGCTGCGTATGGGCCAGTAAGGAAGTAAGAACAACTCTAGAAGCCTACGCCCCTATCAAGCTCTGATCATTAAAATAAGGACTATTAACAATTACATTATGTTGTTTTTCATTAAATAAGTAACAGAAATTACTTAAATAATGGCAATGATTGCTCAGTGTGGAGAGTTTACTCATTACCAGATGTTGACCTGAATACTTTTCATAGAATTTTTCTCATTCCACCTACGACAGCTCTGTGGGGTAGAGAGGGTAACATCATCCCTGTTGTCAGGTGACTTGCCTGGGGTCACCAGCTCAGGACCCTGCACTGGGATTTGAGCCAGGCCTGTCACCTACACCATTTCACTGGCTGCTTCATCTTGAATGGCTCCTGGTAGGCATCCCCCCAGTGGCAGGCAGAAGCCTGGTGGTCAATGGAGGGGCCACCGCAGGAGAGCGGACAGAATTTGTATATGAAGGAAGTAAGTATGACCCGAAGTATGTTTTAAATATCAGAGAGGCTCACAGGGAACACAGGAGAGTGTAAAAATCAGAACGCAGTCCTGTTTTCCGTTCTCCACGCCGTCACCAGGGGATTCATATAAAATGCAATCTGACCAAGCCACTGACTTCACTTAAATTTTTTTTCAAGGCACCAGAATAAAGTTAAACTCTTTAATAAGATCCCTAAAACCCAAGTCTTGGCCTCCACTTCTCTTACTCTTGGCCTCATAATTTACCCTCTAGCAACTTCAGACCCTAGGAGGTCTGCCTCTAGTCGTGACAAGTATCCTTTTCCCGGAATACCTTTACCCTGCCCTCCTCTAACTTCAGGTCACCCTCCAAATTCCCTGACCTACTGATTCATTTACCCTTCACACAGTCACAACCTCTCCAGGAAGACCTTCTGCTTCTCTACCCCAGGGTTCCATGTCCCGTGTCGGACACACCTCTATTATCGCATGACTCTCCCTCTGTTGGAAGGATCTGTGTTTCTTGGACCTTCCTTCTCAGCACCTAGCACTTCACCTGTTATGGAACGGAGCCTCATTTAGAGCTCCCGGCTCTGACTATAGGTAATTCATCTACCACAGCTCGTGTAACTCACGACTTTATAAACATAAAGACAGAGCCCCTTCTTAAAGGTTAAATACCTCCTATTTGTGTAGTCTTTGTCAAGAGGTTGCCTTTTATGTTCGATTATGAATCTTGTATCTATATAGGGTACACATGGATAAATAATTATAATTATTTGACATCACCCTTTAAATACGGTCATTCACCTCTGATTGCTTTCTTTACAGTTAAGTAAAACTCTAAGCACCGATAATCCACAGAGAAAAGACTTAGGAGTCTTCGCCCTCATGTAGTTTACAATAAATTATTTATTGTATTAATTTGGTAACTGTATGAAGATATAAAACTGGGGAGACAGTTACTGGAAATGGAATGGAACGTGGTGACAGGAGCTAATAATAAGGAGCTAATTTTAGGAATTCTGCATTTGCTGAATGTTCATCCATACGCTCATAGGTACTTCGCACGTTCTCTCTTCAGTTCTTACCATCAGCTGGGACAAGTGAAATAACTTGCACAAGGTTACACAGGTAGGAAAATGAAAAGTCAGACCTGTCACATTTCAAAACCTGGGCCTTTCACTGTCCGCAGCTGGGAAAGATAACACGTGTGTAGAGCAGAGTGTTCTGTAGTGCTCTACAGGGCTAATGGTGGAGGCGCACAGCACCTCAGCGTCTAATGGTGGAGGCACGCGGGCACCTCGGGGTCTGATGGTGGAGGTCCCAGGCACCTCGGGGTCTGATGGTGGAGGTGCACGGCACCTCAGCATCTAATGGTGGAGGCGCAAGGCACCTCGGGGTCTGATGGTGGAGGCACGGGCACCTCGGGGTCTGATGGTGGAGGCGGGCAGGCACCTCAGGGTCTGATGGTGGAGGCATGCAGGCACCTCGGGGTCTGATGGTGGAGGCGGGCAGGCACCTTGGGGTCTGATGGTGGAGGCCTGCGGGCACCTCGGGGTCTGATGGTGGAGGCGTGGGCACCTCGGGGTCTGATGGTGGAGGTCCCGGGCACCTCGGCGTCTAATGGTGGAGGCGCATGGCACCTCGGGATCTGATGGTGGACGCGCGCGGGCACCTCAGGGTCTAATGGTGGAGGCGCGGGCACTTCGGGGTCTGATGGTGGAGACCCCTGGGCACCACGGGGTCTCATGGTGGAGGCGCGCGCACCACGGGGTGTAAGGGAGGAGGTCCGTGGGCACCTCGGGGTCTAATGGTGGAGG
>CAUYRH010054592.1:0-16959 GCA_963574655.1 Perodicticus potto
TTTTTGAGACAGAGCCTCAAGCTGTCACCCTGGATAGAGTGCCATGGCATCACAGCTCACAGCAACCTCCAATTCCTGGGCTCAAGCGAGTCTCCTGCCTCCGCCTCCCAAGTAGCTGGGACTACAGGCGCCCGCCACAATGTCCAGCCATTTTTTTTGTTGCAGCTGGCCGGGCTGGATTCGAACCCGCCAGCTCAGGTGTACGTGGCTGGCGCCTTAGCCCGTTGAGCCACAGGCGCCGAGCCTTGGTAGTGTTTTAAGATCTGGAGACACTGAAGAGGAGAGGCAAGAAGCATGTTCTTGGATATATACTGACTAACATTACACCGAAACATTTCATATGCACGTATTTTCTGGAATATTTCTTATTTTCTGTATGTATTTGGAAATACAGTGTTCTCTTGTTCTCTTTAGGAAAGAATGCATGGAGTCCTGAAAAAGCAGTGATTGGCTAAAAATGTTTTGTTGAAATATAGACGTGTCATCAAGTACTTTATTAGCGTGGTAGGGATTCATAACTGTTGCTTTCACATGCAGCACTATAAAGCTGGGAACAGGATTGTGTAGGGAAAATGGCTTTGTCTAGGTGGGAGGAGGAGGCCAGGACCCACAGCTGTGTCATGTGTGAGCAGGGAATGCCAGGTTTCTTTGTAGAAAATACAGCCAGTGATGAGTTGAATTCCTGGGTCAATAACCTGAGAGAGGAGGGAACAGGAATGAATAGAGAGCAGGAAAAGCAAGCCTAGGGACTGAGGGGAGGGGAGAAAACCTGAGGCAGGAAGAAGGACAAGATCAGAGAGGATGCAGAATAAAGCAGGGTCACAGTCAAATCCCTGAGGACCAAAAGTCGGAGACAATCCCAGTTTATTTAGTCCAGAGACAGGAAAAAGGACATCCTCTAAAAGGACCTAGGTTATAGGCTGGAGGGAGAAGATAGATAACAGGAAAGAACCCAAAGAGCAAGGCCTCCCCCACCTTATCTTTGTCCTAACCCTTCTCAAATGACAATAGTTTAACCTGGGGTCAGAAGGTAGAAATGGAACAAATTGAAAAGAGAGAGAACCTCAGTGTTCCCAAGCCAGGGGACTGACACTCAAGGCTTGGCAGGAAGGCCAGCATACTGAGGGGACTGGCAGTGAAAAGCCATGCCAGGAAGGGATTGTCTCCTGTTGTGAAAATGTTATTTTATAGAGTAAGTAAGGATATGCTGAGCTTACCAGCAGCATAGCATTCCACTCAACTCTGGAAAGCTGAACCCTGAAATGTCCTCCCAGGTCCCTTGCCCAGAGTTGGTGCCTAGTGGCACTGTGTGAGAGAGACCACTCCAGAGGAAGCTGAGTCAAGTGTGAGTGGGGTGGGAGAAGGGGCAGGAGAGGTATACTGTGCTGGAAAAGCAACTTGGGAGTGGGAACAATTCCCTCCTCTCCTGCCTCCAACCCTCAGATGAGGTGAGTCACAGGAAACACTAATTGGTAAATCCATCATCCTAAGGAGGCTGCTTTCATGTGATGGCATTGTGTAATTTGCCATAATGTTTCCATTGTTTAGGCTACATTGAAAGGTCACTGATAATCCAGAGCATATACAGGAAAAGTTTGGAAGACAAAAAAAAGCTAGACGAGGCTCCATAAGCCTCTGTCAACTCAGTGTCATGAATTCCTATCTATTTTTCCCTTGCAATCTTTATGTATCCCATAGAATCAGATCAGATTCAACATTCAGGTACTTTGATTCTCCCAATTTAGATCACTAGATCCCAAGACTTCCTTGACTTGCCTCTTACCTTCTTCTGAGGGAGGCTTCCCAAATGTTTTCTAGGAGGATGGTCTTGGGTGATGTTACCTCAAACTTGGGTTCTCCATTTACCTAACATCTGTTTTGTGCTGTTATAAAAGAATACCACAGATAAGGTGATTTGTAATGAACAGAAATTTATTTGGCTCATGGTTCTGGAAGCTGGGAAGTCCAAGACTGAGAAGCTGAATCTCATGAGGACCTTCTTGCGGTGTCATAACATGACAGAAGGCATCATGTAGGAGAGGTGAAGGGAGAGAGGGCAAACTCATCTCTTCATAAGGAATCCACTACCTCCATAATGGCATTAATCCATTCCTAAGGGCAGAGACTTCATGACCTAATCATCTCTTAAAAGTTCCATGTCTCAACACTGTTGTACTGGGAGGTAAGTTTCCAACACATAAACTTTGGGGAACAAATTCAAACCAAAGAACCGCTCATTATTTATATATCCTTAGGAAATTGCCTTACTTATCTGATCTTCATCAATGATGGGGTACCACTCTCTACCTCAGAGAAGTGGTATAAACTGATGGCAAAGTATATTTAAGAAATGACAAGGCTACATCTTACATAGGAAAGCCTGCCAATAAATGTTTCCCTTCTCTCTGAATGCTGAGTGCTTAGGATGTCTTCTTTATCCAAGTATTCCTTGGGGAAATTGCCCTAGAAGAAAGAAAACCAGTTTGGTGTGAGACAAGGTTTCTCCTAAATAGACAAACTAGCATGTGTAATGGACTGTTCATTGTTTCTTTCATCTCCCAGCTTCAGACATCTTGGAACTCTGGCTGCCTGAAGGGTTAAGCCACTGATACTGCATTCATCCAGCAGAAGACTGGGTATGAGCATTGGTGAAGTTATACCCTACTAAGGTCAATTTTAAGGAAACAAGTCTCACCAAAGTCTAGGGGTGATATAAAATAGGGGGCATTTGCTGAGTGTACATTTTCAGGACCCATAATTCCTACCAGAAGACACACTTAGGTGCCTCTGTGACACTTTACCTTATTACCCCAGGACCCAGTGTGGTCACTTCATGATTATAGCAGCATCCATTGATGTTTTAGCCACAGTTTATAAAATAACCACTAGTCACAATGTGTGACTCTATAATGATGACTCATCTTCCAGCCACAAGGCGCAGGAGAGACTGTGTACTTCCAGCCTGGCTGTGACCTTCCCTGGCCTGTAGTACTGGTGCTGAAGCCTGCTGTGAATCAGAAGGTCAAGCTCAACAGTTTCTATTATGTGGCCACTTGTGCCTTCTGCTAGACCCTTTGAAGAGCTCATGCCAGCTGTATTGCAGGGCAGGGACTGAATTTCCCATGTTCCATTGTCAACTGGAGGGCAGGATGAACTAGAGTATTGTTCCTTCTTTTTGCCTCAAGTGAGGATTCCAGCACTGGCTACTTTTTGATTGTTCATGTAATTTCAGCTCCTGTTGGTCAACACAATCCTTTGTGTGTTGACTCCTGCATTAAAGTGGCTCTTGCTATGGTTGTAACTCTTAACAAATTGCTTTAGTTTTAGGTCGCAGTGGTGCAGTATTCTTTCTGTGTCTTTTCAGCCCTAGGATTGGTGGCAGATTTCTGGTCTTGCTAATGTTTGGTTTGCTTCACCATCTTTTGTTTGGTCTTTTAGCTCTTTCGTCTCCTCTGTAAACAATTAACTATATTAAATTGTTTCTGTTTGAAATGCCTCAGGTGGTGTCTGCTTTTATGACTAGGCTCTCACTACTACATGTCCCTTAGTCGTTGCTAGATTATCTTCATGTTTGACCTAAGTTTTCTGTGCAAAATTTCCCCCCCAGCTGCACACTTGGGAAACCAGGTAAGAGTTAAGTTTGCCTGAATATACCAGGAGTTTCTTTCACTGACTTCTTTGGGGTTTTGGCCCCATGAGGGATACAGTGTACCTAGCCTCTCTCAGTGACCTCTACCTTTTATAAACACCGGTCAAGATTCTTGAGATTCTCCAATGCACTGGTAATTTTGGAATACCAGTTCATCATTCGTTTTCTTCTTTTCTTTGGTTTATGGTATAAGCTCTATGTTATCTTTCTGACTTTGCTATTGGAAACAAGCCTTTCAATAAAAGAAATAAACAGAATAGCAAACTAGGGATAGATGCAGAACATCAAATGTCAACTTGTCAATGATGAGTGGCAGCAACAGCAGATACATTTGATTACAAGGGACAGCAGTGGCTGCAGGGCTATCTGTAATGTCCAGAGATGGAGTGTGGCTCCTCTAGAGTTAGTGTCCTCACCAGCGGGGGTTCCATAGCATAATTTTGAGCACAATTCCTTAATGTATAGGATCTGAATCTGGTCTGCTGACTTTCCTAGAGATTTTTGAGCTACCCAATGTGATTTTTTGCTAAATTGTTAAAAATATGTCTGATATCTATAACTAAATAATAATTACAAAAATTGAAATTCTGAACAGATTTTTCTGACATACAAAACCAGACATTCAGATATGCCCAGGTTTACTTCGTTCTGATGTGCTTCTCATAATGGGTATACAATATTTGAGTTCCACGACATCCTGCATATTTACCAAAAGGCTGCCCATGATTCTCAGGTGATCAGTATGACCTTCCCCTTGAGTGTCACTCAGTAGACCTCTGTCCCCATCTGTGTCAATGGTGGTCAGTGGACTTTTTAGTTAAATGGCCATGGTGGCAGTAACTGACATACTTGCTTAGTTATATGAATGGCCTTTAGCCTAGGCTTTCTGGGCATGACCAGTCTTCCAGCTCTTGTGGCCAATTCTGACACTCCCATCTAATACTATTCCAAGGAGTCTGGCCAGTTACATGGTGACAGGTTAACCACACTTGACTCCTTCCCTTGGGGAAGGGCGAGGAGTATGTCCTCACTAAGATGGACACTGTGGGTTTGGATTTACTTCCTTCCCCTCCCATCCATGCTTTTGTAAATTCTGTCATCTGTAAATATTCTAGACACTTAGTTCACTATCACAGTATCCTATCCTTAGTTC
The DNA here is from genome assembly GCA_963574655.1 of Perodicticus potto. NCBI lineage: Eukaryota > Metazoa > Chordata > Mammalia > Primates > Lorisidae > Perodicticus > Perodicticus potto. Next base: position 4,803 of record CAUYRH010054592.1, read on the forward strand.
ACTATCACAATATCCCATCCCATGTTGCTTTGTAAGAAACTCACTTTTTCAGAAGAGAAAGCTGAGTTAACATTCATCAAAATTCAGAGTCTCATCTGTCTTGGGGGCAGCTGGCTTTACAAAACAGATTAATGACTGTGGTAAGACTTAGTTAGGGTACCAAGTTGAAGTCAAAATCTTGAAATGGGGCAGCACCTGTGGCTCATCGAGTAGGGCACTGGCCCCATATACCAAAGGTGGCGGGTTCAAACCCAGCCTCGGCCGAACTGCAAAACAGAAAAATAGCTGGGCATTGTGGCGGACGCCTGTAGTCCCCGCTACTCAGGAGGCTGAGGCAAGAGAATCAATCACCTAAGCCTAGGAGTTGGAGGTTGCTGTGAGCTGTGTGACACCACAGCACTCTACCAAGGGCGATAAACTGAGACTCTGTCTCTACAAAAAAAAAAAAAAAAAATCTTGAAATGTTGGAGCCATCTTAGAGGTAAGGCATAGGTTTAACTGTATTTGATATATGGTTTAGGCGCTGGCAGAAAATATGAATGTATGGACAAAGGTGAGGAAATAGGAGTCTCATTTGTTACAATTACATTTAATATTGTATCCATGATCATGAGCAACACTTGTGTAGAAGTTTTAATATTTGGAGAAGAAATGCTTTCACCATAGGGAACACCAGCACCTGGCACCCTGCTATTTCAGGATTCTTTTACCACCTGGCAGAGCAAATATGTGCCACAATCTTGGCTGGGGTGAATCTGTTATCAAACATGTTGATACGTTCTAATGAATAGTGGGATTAGAGAACAATATGAACGAAATCCATAGGTACCTCCTAGAATATCCCTGAACAATGTTAAGTTAAAGGAATAGTATAGATATTCTGTACAGGCATAAACAACTGAAAACTCAGATCTCTCAGGAGTAAAGTTTTAGATCATCTCACCCTAGCAACCCTGGCTATCTGAAGAGACAGTCAATGGAATGTAGATAGGATGAGTAGTAGAGGGTGGAAATAATAAATTCACTCTAATCCCTTTACCAGGGAAGTGATGGTTTGAGATCAGACATGGAAAAAAGAGTAGGAAATATTTACATTTAACCAGTTCTGATCACATAAGGTCATAAAGGAAGTCCTCCAAAAGATTTCCTTCTGTACCCATCATAAAATCAAAACTATTCTGGTACATGAAATACCATGTGAATTGGCACCTGACTACCTTTCTTACTTTATTTCATTCCACTCATTCTGCTGCCCGTCATTTTTAAGCATATAGGTAAGACTGATTCTGGCCTTAAGGATTTGTACCAGCTGTTCCCCTGGCCTGGAATCCTCCCACCCACCATATAGTCACATGGTTTAATCTCTCACTTCATCTGGATCTCTGCTCAAATATCCTGTGAGTGAAAGCTTCCATGCCCACAAGTATAAGCAGTACCACCCCATTCTCTATCTCTCCCCTTATTGATGCTTTAGTTTCCATCACAAAACTGGCAACTATATTACATAGTAGATACTAGAAGTATATGTGTTTCTCTTCTGTCCCTTTCCAGTGGAATATAATCTTCACAAGGAGAGAACCTATTTATTTGGTGAATTTTCTAAGACTAGAATAGTGGAGGTGCTCAAACATTTGTTGAGTAAATGATTTTAAATGATAGATTAGTGTCAGGGGAAAGATTTGTTAACAGATCATGAAAAGCATTGGAAATCAAACTAAGATGTTTGGATCCTTCAAATTTCAAATAGCTACATAAGGCAAAATAGGTGTTTTAGGAAATTTTTGAAATTGTTTAGGGAGCTTTGTCATCTTCCAAGTCCTTCAGTCATTCAGAATTGTGCCAGTGGCTTGTTCTGCTCCAAGAATGCTTTTATGGTGATATCGCCTCTCAGGAAGTGCCCCTAAACCCCTAAATAGTACTGGTGCTCTTTTCAACCAAAAGCAATTGATTGGTAGATTTTTTTAAAATTGAGTCCTAATTGAGTTTTTTACTAAAATACAGGTGAGTCATGTTGTATGTATTTGAATGTCTTTATTTCCATTCCAAACTCTCAGCAATGCTATAATAGTTCTCTCTGTTCTCAGATTGATCTTGTAACTATGCAATGTGTATGAAGGCCCTATAGTGCCATGGAAAAGCCAGTGGTAATTCTGTAAGCATTAAAAGCATTAACTCTATTTGAAGGATGGCAAAGATTAGGCATATATGCCCCGCTCTCCCTCAAGCCTCCTCCACCCCAACCTCCAACCTTTAAGAAAGAGGAAATGCAGCTGGAGTAGGAGTTTAACCATGACAGCAATTAATCAATCAAGCAATCAGCCTATGTAGTAAAGCCTCAATAAGAACTCTGAATGCTGAGTCCTGTGTTGGTAGTACTCTGTATTGTCATACCTTAATACTGGAAGGGTAAAGCATCCTGAGGACAACTGAACCTTTATATTTCCTTCTAAACTGTTCCATGTGTCTTTTCCATTGGCTAATTCTAATCCTTTCCTTGTAATAGCTGTGACTGTGAATATAATAGTTTCTGTGAAACTTTCTAGTGAATTCTAGAAATCTAGTGTCAAATGCGAGGGTGGTTTAGGGACTCCCCCCAAACTTGCAGGTAGTATCAGAAGTGAGAGAAGCCTGGGGGATTGCACTCTAAGAATTTGCAGTTTGACTAACTCCAGGTAATAACACACTCACATTCCTCTCCCTTCCTGGGGTTTAAAACTTTACTGGAATTGTAACTTTATCTTAGTGTAGTTTGGGAGAGATAGGGTTGACTGTTGCTTATGTTTCATTTCCTTAGCCTCTCAGCCTTTGCTCACTCTCTCCCCAGTGTTCTTCACCTTGCGCTCACCCCTGCCTCATCTCCAAGCTGCATGGGGGTAGAATAGATAGATAACTGCAACTTGCTAACTCCAAACTCACTATTTGGGGTTCTCTAAAAGTCAGATGTAGTCTTTTGAGACTCAGAGAAAACATTGGCCACTGTCCCAGAAACATAAAGCTTCCAATGAAACGTGTACCTCCAGGGCAGGCCATCAGGGTCCAAGGATGCTGGGTTTCCTCTCCATTAAAAACTTTTTCTACCCTCTGTAGGCACTTCTGAGGTTGGCTTAGTCCTTTACTCTGCAAACTTGACTGATCATAAGAAACACTTGGGGCTCTTTCTCAAAATTCAAATTCTCAGTGTGTATCTCATGGAGATTTTGATTGTCAGTTTGGCTTTCGGCTCAGGAGTTTGGTTTAATTTAAATAACAAGTGCTCCATTTATTCTTATAATCATCTACCACATCCATGTGTCTGGAGTCCTACTTCATATGTATTTCTAAGTTTCAATTACCATCTTACATATTTTTCTTATTTCTGCTAGTGTTAGGAAACAAACCTGAGTCTGTTTTGTTAGAGGATTGGTGCCCTAGCCCTGGTGCTGGGGCTGGCAGCTCTCCAACCCTCCTCTCTGGCACTACAGTCTTTCCCGTGCCCTATCCCAGTGTCTGTACTCTTGCCACACACAGATGGATACCTGATATGATGACAGACCCCACAAACAACTTCATTTAATTCAATAAACATTTACTGACTTGAGTTATGTCCCAGGCACTGTGCTAGGTGCTGGCGAGATGAAAAAAGGAAAATAGAGTTTAAAGGGTGTGACAGACACATAAAGAAACAACCATAGTACTGTGTGATAAAAGCTTTAGCAGAGGCATGTACAAAGTGCTATGGAAACTCAGATGGGAGAGTGATTAATTCCTCCAGGGAAGGGTCAGGAACAGTCACAGAGGAGCGTTTACATTTGGAAGGTGATCAAAAGTTCTCTCAGAGGTCAGAGGAGAGGGGAGGGCATTCCAGGTGGAGAGCAGAGCTGAAACAAATCCAAGGAGAAGGAGAGCGTTCCATCTAATCCGGCATTTGGGCCGAGTATCCTGGTGGATCAAGAGCAGTGCTTCTTCCAAGTGAGGTCCTCAGGCAGCTTCATCAAAATTCCTTGGGGAGCCCACTAGAAATGTACATTTTAAGATCCCCCCTCATACTCACTGATTTGTACCTCAGGGATGGGGTCTGGCACCCTTGATTCTTTACGAGCCCGCTCAGTGATTCTTAAATCAAAATAAAGCAGTTCAGCTCTCCCTGGGTTCATTATAGTCATCAGGGGCTTTAGGAAATACTGATGCTGGATTCCCACTCCCCAGAGATTCTCTTGTAATGAGTTTAAGGTGTAGCCTGGGCATCTGGGTTTTTAAAGCTTCCCTGGTGATTCTAATGCATAGAGCCATTGCACATAAGTTTGAGAACCACAGTACTAGAGCGTCAGGTTCAGGAACTGCAAGCAGGCACACAGGGATCTGCTATAAATTATGATGCCACTGTAAGAAGAAGTTCCTTAAGGGATTTCCATGCCATGTTTAGGAGTTTGGTTTTGACTTTTAGGTGGTTGAAAGACAAAGGGGTAAAAATTCATATATCTTTTTGGGTGTCATTAAATGGTGATGTCAGGAAACAAGCCTGAATCTGGTGTGCATACTCTTTGTGTTGGAAGAGGGGATGCTTTGCTACATCTCCATGAAATGGGCTCAGCTATGCCCTCAGAATATCTGCTTCCTTGGTAACTGGGCTCTGAATACTAACTGCTTTCTTCAGAGACACAGTTAAGAAATCCTCATCTGTATCCCAGGCAAATTCTGAGCTGTGCAAAGCTTCAAGGAAGCAAGATTGAAGGGAATTGGTGGTGAGGGTTATACATTTACATAGTCTACATTAGGTTTAGGGATTGGGGATATAGACTTTAACTAAGTCCTTGAGGTTCAGGAACAGAAGAAAATGTGTTGTGTGGATTACAGTGCCTTCAGAACACAAAGGAGAACTTTTGGGATGAACACAATGGCATAGAAGAGAGAGAGAGGTGAGAGATGACTGAGAACTTACAAACAGTCAGTACCATCCCAGGGTGAGGTCCTGGGACTTCAGTGGCCCAACGTTGAAGCAGATACGTGGTGGGAACAGATGTGAAGTAGAAGGAAATATATATTTTTGCATCTCTTTTTCAAAAATACCAGGAATTTGTACCTAGGAGAGACTTTGAAGGTCAGTTATCCCAACCACAACTTGCTCAAGGCAGAGCTTGATTATTAAAAGAAGTAGAGATTTAGCAACTTCATGGTTTGTGTAATAGTGAAAGTCAGCCAAAAATAGTAATTTAGGTTAAAAATCATTTGAGGGCCTGAGTTATTCTCTTTTGATTCTTGTCTATCATGTTAATGAGTGTATAACATATATACTACTGGTGTATAACGTACACACGGTAAAACACACAGATCTTGTATGTGCAGCTTGATGAATTTTTATATATGTATCCACACATATAATTATCTCACAAATCAAGATGTAGAACACTTTGACAACTAGCAAAAGTTGTCATACCCTCATACCTTTTCCCAGTCACTAACCTCTCTTAAGGGATATATCTAATTACTGTCACTATATTGTACCTAGTTTTGAAGTTTACATGAATGGATCCACACAGTATATGTGTATAACCCTTTGTGTTTGATGTTTCCCCTCAACATTGTATCTGAGATTTATCCATGTTGTTGTATATGCCAGTAGGTTTTTTTTAAATTGCTATATGTGATTTGTAGAACTATTATAACAAGAATATCAGCACAGAATATTAGCTATTCCTTAGGAGAAAAGTCAAAAGATTGGAGTTCTAATCTTTATTTTACCATTAAGTAGCTATGCGAACTTCTCTCTTGGCTCATTTTACTCATCTGTGAAACAAGAGGTTGGGTTAAAGAATCACTGGTGATTTTTCTAACTCTAAGGGCCAACAAATGGTATGTGAATCACAGACCCAACAAGAAACTGGAAGATAGTCACAAATCATATATCTGACAAAGAATTCATACCAATAATGAATAAGCGAACCCTACAAATCAATAAGCAAAAAAAAAAAAAAAAAAATTAAAATGGGAAACATGCTTTGTGTGCATGTGGGTGTGTATTTGTTGCTGTTGTTAAAATGGAGAAGAAATTGTTGAGTAGGAAATCTTGGGGTCATTATTATGACCATGCAACAAATACTCAGAGATGTCTGTTTACATGCTGCATAAGTTGATTTTTGTAAAAGGATCACTTTGTTTTATTTTCTAAAGGGAGGCACCATGTTTAATTTTAATGAATGCATGAAATGCACATAAAAGGGCTTCATAAACTGTAAAGCTCTCTGCAAATGAAAAGCATTATTATTCTTCCAGATACAATATGAATGCAGCTGACATCAGCTACCATTCATCCCAGTTGCAGGTGTAGCAACCAACAAGAGTATTTTCCTTTGTTCCTTTGCCATAACTGTGGGAGAGCGTCTGAACTCAATACATAAATAACAGCTGTGATTTTAATTGAGACTTTTGAGTGGATAAGCAAGGTGTACACTGAACGCATAGCAACAGATAGGTTTTCATTTGGGCAGCCACATTATTTCCTCAGACTTTGAAAAGGGAAAGTTTTAACAGGCCTCTTGGAAGTGACCCTTGTTTTTCCCCCACCTGTTCGCAGTTACTGTCACAGAATGCGTCATCTCTCTCCCACACGCACAGTGGGAAAACAACTTTGCCATCCAGAGCAAAGGAAGTTTTTGTGCTGTGTCAGGGATGCAAGAGTCTGCATATGGTTCATTGTCTCTTTCCCAATTAGGCTCCCTCCCTGGATGCTGGAGTTTCCTCCCCAGAGAGCCTGCCTGGGATCCTTATCATTTTGGCAGAAATAAGTTCAGCATGAGAAGTTGCTGCAAACCAGATTTTTGCCAGTATGCTTGTATTCTCCACTTCGCCATTTTTTTTTCTGAGATTTTGCAACTCTGGTCTTGTCTTAACAGGGTGAGAAATTGTACCATCAACATAATTAACTCTGATTGGTGAACCCAAGGGAATTTGCTCATTCATTCACATTTATTTGCTTTGTGTATCTTCTTGAACAATGATATCCCCATGGTTCTGCCTTTTGACTGGGGTGACTAAATATTGGGTATTCTCTTTCCAGTGTTGTGCATAGATGTGTTTCAGACTTTGTATTTACCCTTATGATAGATTTAGCAGCTCTGCCATAACACACACACACACATACACACACACACACACAAAAAAAAAACTGATCTAAATACTATATAGGTGTAGAGTGGAAAGAGTTCTAAAACCCAGCAAATCTGAATTTATCAGTACACCTTTGTGATAAGGTGTAGTGATAAATTGCTTGGCTACTTTATCTGTAAAACAGGGATAAAAATGTCTCCTTTGCTCTGAGGACTGTCATACAGTCAAGAGAGGCAATGCATGTATACCTTCCCTGAGAAGATCAGACCCACAGCAATTGCCTCATAAATAGGGAACGAGATAATTGTTCCATAGGTTGCATGGCTGGGAAAGATCACTCAGTGTGGGAGAAATGTCTAGCCCATGTATTGCAGCAAGTTAATGGCAGATGTAGGACAAGAGCTAAGACCAGAGCTCTTTTTCCACTCTGGGGCAAAGGAACATCCAAGAATCGTTTCCATGGTATGGAGGGGGGTAGCAAGACAAAACAAGAACAAAATGAAACAAAACATTCCAAGGTGAATATGATAATGCTTTGGTCATTTCTTACAGTGAGTGGCTTAGAGTTGTGTTAAAGGGAGGTTTTTGGCTTTTAGAAATATTAATCTCTGCTTGTGTTTATAACATTTCTTTTTTCCCTGTTCAGTCAGGGGCATTTATATTGCTTTGAGGAAAGTTAGCATTGTTAGAGTAGGACAGCAAAAATAAACTAATAAAATAGGTTCTTGTATTCCATAGCAGAAGCATAGATTTGAAAACTAAAGCTTTGATTTGCAAGACCCAGGTTTTGTTGACAATGGAAAAGCTCTTGTGAATCCAAAGGGAAGGTCTTTAAGGAAGCAAGTTGTAGACTCTATGACATAAAGTTAGGGTACAAAGAAAATAGGGGAAGGTTCAGGTTATCTTGCCTCCCTGTTGAGTTAGAGAGTAAGTGGGGGTCACATGATTGAAGAGGGAGAAGAGAAGTGGTGGGTTGAGGGTTGAGAGAAGGAGGACAGACCTGAGGGCCCACGTAGAGGGGAGAAGGCAAGCGTAGAGGGATGGTATGTCCTGCAGATCGTGCATTGTCATTTAGGTGAGGACTGTGTTAACTATTTCTCTCAGCCTTGTCTGTTGAGAACCTTTCATAAACATCTGCCTACATGTCAATCCATGGATTTACAGCAGAAGTGATAACCTATAATGTTCCGATATTTTGCTAAGCTCCATATAAATTACACATTTGAATATCTCTTTTTCAATGGTCAAGGACACTAATATATACCATGAAATATAGGCGTGGTTCCCAGAAGACAATTAACATAAGGTCCCAACATTTGTACTGGGTGCACCAACTTTCCTCATTACTTACGCTTCATTATAGAAGTCAATACATCGTGATGATAAAGAGCGTAATCTCTGGAGCCAGGCTGACTGCTTATATCCTGGTTCTCTCCCCGTGTTGGCTGAGAAACTTTGAGGAAGTTTATGAAACTCTCAGAGTCTTGGCTTCTTTGTCTTCCACATCACACAATCATGACTTCTGCCACATAAGTTTTGCAGTGATTAAATGAATTCATACACATGACAGAACAGTGCCTGGTATGTGGTAGAGTTCAGTGATTGTTAGTCGTAGTTCTTATTTCCTCTGCTCAGACAATCCAGGACAAATGTGTATGCATGTGTGTGTGGTACAGAGTAGACAAATCTGACTCTGACAGTTGTTTTTCTAGTAATAATTAAGAGTTAAGTTACCTTTTCACTATCTCTAATTTCTGGGGCTGTCCATTTGATTTTCTATTGATTCATTTGTATATACTTTTAAGAAATATTAACTTAGCCCTTTCTATGTGCCTGCCAGGCACTGTGCTAGGTGCTAGGATAAAATGGCATATAGGATATGCATATCCTTGCTCTCACATAGTTTATAACCCCAAGTAGTCTATTTTAATAACTCCTTCCCCTTTATCTGATTTGGGGGCCTGGGCCAATCTCCTGAGCACATTTCCTAGTGCTGGCAATCTGGGGTGCTGCAGCAGTCCATAAAATGCATGGTATATGGGTTTAATAATGTCAGGGGAAATTTTCAGTTAATCCCTTGGACTGTGGGTACACCCAGGATTCAAAGGCCAGACCAAAACAGCATGAAGAGAAACAGAAAACTGGTAATTATCTGGTGAATTTGGGTCATGTGGAAAGCCAAACCAAATTACTTTCGCCAAGGAAAAAATGATTTTTTTTTCTCTTCAAAAGAATTAATTTTGGTAAGATTTTTCTGGGGTCTTCCTTTTCCTTTCTTGCTTTATTTGACCAGGTATTTCCTAGAAACCAGCACATCACAAGTAAGATTAATGACAAGAAATTTGAAGGAAGTGAAAACTGCCCATCCATGGGTATTTAGGAGGCCTAGTCGAATTCCCAGTATATAACATAGACGATATATGTGGAAAATTTAAATCTAAATTGGTGAGGCTATCATAAATCCAATCAACTCTTAGGCATTCTAATTTGAACTAAATCTGACAGCTTCTGTTTGTGAAACAAATGTTTGGAGTTTAATGTTTTCTTACATCTTTTTATGTTCTAAATTTTAATATATTATGAATTTGTATTTCTAAGGCAAAAGCAAATGAAGGGTACATGCTTAATTGTTATGTAATGAATCACTTATTATATTTTTAATAGAGGATTTCAATGTATTCCCCATCCAGAAAATGGTAATGGAAATTGCCTACTTCAACATGTAATCTATAAAATCTTGTTAAGTAGTGTAATGAGAATTTGTCACTTTGTCACCTAGCTGACCTTTTACAACCCTGAAACTCAAAAGTGAAGTGACAACTCCCTCAATTCAGATGAAAAGACTATCTATTATACTGTGCTCTCACCAAGAAACTCCTTCATCCAAAATTTCAGCTAGTCCAAGTCAATTTTTAAGCAAAGTGCATAACCAGAAATTGGCACAAACACTTGTGTATCATCCTTTCCATATTCAAAAGCTGTCTGAGACTCATTTGATTAAGCACAAAAATAACTCTGCGAATGTCATTAGAAAGGCTGCTGAACATTCCCTGTTTGGTCCTTTGAATCTGTATTCTGGGGCTGCGTTATTAAGTCACTGCTAAGTCGTTTCTGTTGTAAGAACCTGATCATGCTCTCTAGAGTCTGAAAATATTTTCATATTGAGTTTAGAAGGTTTAGTTTTTCTATTTCCATTCAACAGAAAGGAAACAGCTGGTAAGTTAGAAAAGGCCATTACAGTTTATTTGGCTACTGTAATCTCCACTGGCTTCTTCGGTTAATAGACCATCTTTATTCCAACCAAGGCCCCCTCCCTGCCAAATCTCCTCGTTAAACTGTGTTGTGATTAGAAAAGAATAAATGACACTTTATTTCATATGTGGTTCCTTCCAAGCTTCCATATTCTCCTTTAAGTTTTCCTCTTACACAACTTTTCCTTGACCTGGGGCATTTCTTCTCCTTGGCAGCCCTTCCATAGAGGATGTGTAAAGTTCTCAACACATCTTGTAGACTACTACTGAATGAAGCACCTCCTCACGCGTTTCTGTGGGCTCAGCTGTTCTCCACGCATTTATTCATTCCGCAAACAATTCTTACACACAAAATGGCCTGTGTGCTTTACAATCAAGTGGTCTTCTCTGAGAATAACATAATGGTTCAAAAATAAAACCCCTCTTTCACTTTCTCCCCAGATTTGTTTTTTGTTAAATGGGGGAACTTCTTCTTTTTCACCCTAGAGACAGAGTCTCACTTTATTACCCTTGCTACAGTGCCGTGGCGTCACACAGCTCACAGCAACCTCCAACTCCTGGGCTTAGGCGATTCTCTTGCCTCAGCCTCCCGAGTAGCTGGGATAACAGGAGCCTGCCACAACGCCCAGCTATTTTTCTGTTTTGCACTTTGGCAGAGGCCAGGTTTGAACCTGCCACCTTTGGTATATGGGGCCAGCTCCCTACTCGATGAGCCACAGGTGCCGCCCCTAAATGGGGGAACTTCTTTCCAAAGTCAGAGAAGGCCAGAACGTATGCTGCACATGGTACAGTCAGTTCCAGATATGGACAGAGGTCGATCAAAAAGGTGCCAATCAGGGAACTTCTTAAAGATGGACATTTTAGGGTTTCCATTTCCAGAAGTTCTGAGCCAGTTTAGGTGGGGCTCAGATGTGTCTTATGTGTGTCTAGATGCGGTCCCAATGATGTGCAGGACCAGAGTGACAGCAGTGGATAAGGTACCTACAGCAGGTGGTAGGGAGAGAAGAGAAAAAGATAATTGGTGTATACATATGCTTTCTTAGTTCATTTCTAAGAACAAAAAGATTACTGTTCATTTTAGTGATGGGGAAGTTCCTAGCATAGTTTTAATGAAGAAATACCAAAAACTATTCCTCAAGTAATCTTTTTGTTTCAAAAACTAAATGCCAAATAGAGGGTATACATTTGATTGATTGTAAGGAGTTTACTGAAGGTAAAAAAAATAAAACTTCATGCCGCATTTGTCAAAGACTTTGACCTTTCTCCTTGGTACATTCAAGCTGTGGCCACAGTGAAAAATGGTCATACTCATATGAGTATACATTTGTAATCCTCAACTTCAAAAGGACATTCTCTGTTCATCTATTTTTTCTATGAAGGTTGTGCTACGCACTACAATGAATATTTTTCTTTTCTTTTTTATTTTAATTGTTGGGGATTCATTGAGGGTACAAGAAACCAGGTTACACTGATTGCATTTGTTAGGTAAAGTCCCACTTACAATCGTGTTTTGCCCCCAAAAGGTGTGGCACACACCAAGACCCCACCCCCCTTGCTCCTTCCCTCTCTGCTCTTCCTTTCCCCACCCCTCCCTCATTCCCTCTGAATCTGCTCTTCCCTTCCCCCACCCCCACCATGTCAATAATTGTCATTAATTGTCCTCATGTCAAAATTGAGTACATAGGATTCATGCTTCTCCATTCTTGTGATGCTTTACTAAGAATAATGTGTTCCACTTCCATCCAGGTTAATACAAAGGCTGTAAAGTCTCCATTTTTTTTAATGGCTGAATAGTATTCCATAGTGTACATATACCACAGCTT
>CAUYRH010054593.1:0-19292 GCA_963574655.1 Perodicticus potto
GCATCACAGCTCACAGCAACCTCCAATTCCTGGGCTCAAGCGAGTCTCCTGCCTCCGCCTCCCAAGTAGCTGGGACTACAGGCGCCCGCCACAATGCCTGGCCATTTTTTGGTTGCAGCCATCATTGTTGTTTGGTGGGCCCAGGCTGGATTCAAACCTGCCAGTTCAGGTGTACGTGGCTGGCGCCTTAGCCCGTTGAGCCACAGGTGCCGAGCCAATAGCTGGGTATTCTAAAGATGTCTATTGACTTTCTTCTAGAATCCTGTTTAGGAATTGACTGTACAATTCACATCTTAACCTGAAAAGTCACAGGACTGTGGTTTGGGTTTGTATATGTCATCCACAGTGTCTATAAGAGAATGGTTGATCTTTCTTCTAAGTCACTGACAACTACTTCAGAAACCATTGCTGGGAACATTTATATGCAGAAGCTTGTTCTTTTTATTTCTTTTTGTTTATTTATTTATTTTGAGACAGAGTGTCACTCTGTTGCTACTCTTTTGCTCTGGGTAGGGTGCCGTGGTATCATGGCTCACAGCAACCCAAACCCCTGCATTAGCCTCCAGAGCAGCTGAGACTACAGGTATGTGCCACTATGCCCGGCTAGTTTTCCTGTTTTTATTGGAGACGGGAGTCTTGTTCTTGCTCCAGCTGATGTCAAACTCCTGAGCTTGAGCAACCCACCTGCCTAGGCCTCCCAGAGTGCAGGAATTACAAGCGTGAGCCACCGTGCTCAGCCTACAGAAGCTTATTATTCTGCTCCAACATTAAGTGTGCATCCAACTTGCAGCCCCCCTGTAAAGCCATCTGGCACTGTTAGATGGGTGTCTTGGAATAATCAGTACTGGAGAAGAGACACAAAAAATTTAGTACAGGCCTCTCTCCCCATGCTTGTATTTTACAGCTGCTCTTAGTTGTGACCCCTGTAGAGGAAGAGACTTGTGATTACATGCAGCCCACTAGTGGCACAGCTGAATCTAGCCTAAGTCAAGAGGTGACTTTAAAAGTGGATTAAAGAACATGGCAAGGAGGTCTACATATCAGAGTCTAGTGATTGACCCTCCTTTTGTATTCTGACAGTACCCGCCGGCCTTTTCAGCCACCTCAGTCCCAGAGTTAGCAAGAATATGGAATTAGAGAATGGTAGGGGTGGGAATGGGGGGTGTGTAGTCGACCACGGAACTTAACTATTCAGAGACACAGAGGCAGTTCTGCACACAGAATGATTGATTGAAAGGGGACTGAGGCTCGCTCAGGCACTCAGCGACAATCCATGTTTATTGGTGTTTTTATACACACTGATTAGATAAAAGTATAGAAATAGAAAAAGGAACGAATAATGTTGAAACAGCAGAAGCTACCATGAAAATTCTTTGTTCATCACAAAAGCTGCTGGATACACATATAGTTAATCTAAATAAAGCATACTTTAACACATCTGTAAGGCTATAAGTTTAACCACAAAAGTGTCTGGCTATCTTGTCAGTTCCCTAAAACTTAAAGCTTGGCCATAAATAAAAAAGAGAAAACGACAGAGCATCTCTTTCCCGCAACCTCTGCAAGTGTCCAACCCCCAGCTTCAACCCTGTGAAGCCCTCCGGTTAACTTCCTCTTTGACCGTCCTAACTGAATGTTCTTGCTAGGACATGTCCACGGAGAAAGAAGTTTTTCCATCTTAGGGCAACGTTCCTCGGGGAGTACCTGAGGCCATGTCACTTTGCTTTGGTTAGCTGGTTGGTACCCCTTCAGGGGTGAAAGAGGCAGAGCTGGGACCATTGGTATTGCTGAGATGGTCAGTAGTTCTGAAAATATGACTGGGAGTGCCTCTGGCCAGGGGTGGGATTGCCCTCACTGTACCTGTGTGAGCCTCCAAGAAGAGTCCCTGGAGGCTCTGTCCTGTGACCTGGCACCAAAGGAGGCCATTTGCTAACTTACTGTGTATCACAGATGCTCTCAGGGACAAGTTTATGAAAACGTATTCTTTTCTCTTATATCAGGGTTCACACTCAAGGAATGTTTTCCACTGTCTTTTGGGCTACTCTGATTCTGAACCTATTCTAGTAATAGCTTTATCTGGATCATTTCTGACCGGCTTGAAAACTGACTGCAAGGCTGAAAACTCACCTATAACAGTGATTTTAAAAGTTTTGAAGATAGTGGAAAAACCCTGGAAAGTACTTGGAATAAGGCATAATTATAAATATGCCATAGAAAAAACACTCTTTGAGGCCATGCCTGTCCCCTCATTTAAAAAAAAAAAAAATCTCAGAAAGTTGCCAGGCACTCATTAGTAGCCAAAGAAATTATGGTTTTGAGCTGTTCACTATTTCTAGAAACTTCATAAAGTTTATTTGGAAAGAATAGGGTGGAGACCAAGAAAGGAAGCACACTTCTTTGTGGTACTTCTAGCAAAGATAAAGTGTTTGCCTTGGGTGCAGAGCAATCCAGCAGGGTCTTAGAGCCCAGCTGCACTCCAGCTCTGGGAAGTAGCCAGTGTGAGGGGGCAGCTGGCAGGGGGCGTGGAGGACACAGAGGCTGCAGTCAATTGCAGGATGCAGCGTGTAGCTCCTGTCTCATCCTTCTCCCTTTTCCTCTTAACGTTCAAGCCAACAAATAGTCCAGAGCTCCCAGCGTACAAAGGCCAGGCCTCCCCATTCTAACTGGTTTTGCCTGGAATTCCATTTTCATATTCGCAAATTTCTGAACTTACATCTTCCTTCAGTGGCCTTCGCTCTTTATTGGCAGCTCATTTTGTCCTTTCACTCTTTTTTTTTTTCTTCTTACTCTAGAAAACATTTATTTTGTTCATTTATTTAAAAACTTATGATTCTGTTGGTTTCTGGGTTGAGAAAAAACAAAAATACCACCATAAAAGAGTTCAGAGCCCTCTTCCCATTCTCTGCTGCCAGGGTCAGGAGAACACTTACCCCAGTAATCCAGAATGGGTTTATACGTGCACGAGTGCATGCACAGACACTAATTTATTTAGTATTTTATTTATTTATTTATTTTGGTATTCAACTGTGTGCTTATTTTTATTTTTATTTCAGGTTGATCAGGTTGATTTGAGAGTATGAAGAATTAGGTTACAATGTCTGTGCTTTTTAGGTATAGTCCCTGTTGTAGCTGTGTCCCCTGCCCAGGAGATGTGGCATATACGCCCGCACTGTGCCCATTAAGTGGGAGCACACCCATCCCCCTCTCTCCTTTCCCCTCCCCGCATCTTGAATCGAATTGAGTTTTTCTCGTGTGTGGGCTTCATATTAGTATTGAGTACATTGGATACTTGCTTTTCAAAATGGATTTATAGGGCGGGGCCTGTGGTTCATCGAGTAGGGCACCGGCCCTATATACCAAAGGTGGCCGGTTCAAACCCGGCCTCGGCCAAAACAACTGCAAAACAGAAAAATAGCCGGGCGTTGTGGCGGGTGCCTGTAGTCCCAGCTACCTGGGAGGCTGAGGCAAGAGAATTACCTAAGGCCAGGAGTTGGAGGTTGCTGTGAGCTGTGTGGGACCACAGCACGCTACCAAGGGCAATAAAGTGAGACTCGGTCTCTACAAAAAAAAAAAAAATTATATTTGATCTGAGTGTTACTCTATAACATTTTCTTACGATATCGACTACTCCCCAGTGAAATTTTATAAAGATTAACATATCCTACCTACCTCATGCATGACAGGTGAGGGGTGGCCTAAAAGAACTTTGGAAGATAGAGAAAATCCATCCTGAGAATAAATTAGATGTATGGGCCCTGGTCACGAACCTGCTGCTAACTGGTGTGTGACCTCTGTTACCTAGTCACACATCCCTGTCCCCTTCCTGGGTGATCTCCAGACATGTCAACAGTTCTGATCCCTAGAGAATCAGTGAATAATCACTTGTGGGTATTTGAAAATTATGTCAAGTGATAACACGTCCCTTTTCCTCACAGAGTGAAGGCCGCACAGACTGAGTTAGGACAGCAGATCCTGGCTGACTTTGAAGAAGCATTTCCCTCCCAGGGTACCAAGGTATTATTTGGGTTTCCCTTCCAGTCTTTAGATGTTATCTTGCCAAATTCATACTCACTTCTCATTTATCATTCCAGAAGTGTTGGCTGGCAGCTGCAAATCCATTTGCTACAAGTTTAGGGTAATGAGACCATCCTTGATTTTAAATATCCCAGGGCAATGTCACTTTCTCATTGGTGTTCTTCTGGGGTCAAAAAGTGAGGATTTGTGGTGATTTAAGTTAGTATATGTCAAATCTTATATCTTGTCTACACTATAAATTCCTTTTTTCTCATAGCTGTGTTTAAAAGAAAAAATCTTCAAGCCACAGTGTTTTTTAGGATTGTTATGTAACTTACTGGTTTCAGTCTGGTGAAAAGACAACTGGAAGGAGCATCCGTGGGCTTATGTAACTCGCTGGGTGACACGGCTAGGAGCCTCACTCTTTTTTTTTTTTTTGCAATTTTTAGCCAGGGCCAGGTTTGAACCCGCCACCTCCGGTATATGAGGCCAGTGCCCTACTCCTTTGAGCCATCGGCACCGCCCTAGGAGCCTCACTTTTAATGATCATAATCCTGTTCTTCGGAATTAATGCCCATTAGCTCTCACTGGTAGCGGAACTGTTTATGTTGTGTCTGCCCAGCCCACAGTATTTCACTTGTGAGCTATTGGTTACCCTTCTCATGTAACAAGCTTTCCCTCCCTTGACTGTCACCATGCTTGGGTAACTACTTTTAGCTCTGTCCTTCAAACTGTAGCAGATGTCATCTTAATGCTTTGCATGTGTCAGAGAGGGAAGAGCTCACACTCAGCAAAAGCTTTTTTTCTCTATTATTTGAGCTATTCCAAGAGAAAGAATATTCAAGGCAGACATGTCCTGAAGCACACAGGGACAAGGAGCCTTCCGTGCTGAACTTGGTGGAGAGGAGGGATATACATTCACTTACTGAGCCAAGGAACATTTCCTGGATCTGCTTTATAATTCAATAACTGGAAATATCTTTATCATTTTTTTGTGTGTGTGTACTCCCTAAAAGAAACTTAGGAAGTAAGTGGGTGTGGTTGGCCCAGTTTTTGGTGATTACTTTCTATAGGAAATCTGCTCCTGATTTTAATGTCTTCATATTTTATGGCTATCTGTTAGTAATCAGATATTTATTTGTAAAGCTCTTTTCTTTGAGAACCTCAGATTCCTTAGTCATCTGATATAACCGCAGGGAGGGAGTAGATGTTGGGAAACCATTATTCTTGTTTACTACTCGAGGAAAAACGAAGGTGAAAGAAATAAAAAGGATTGTGAGGCTTTTCACTAATGGTGGGCACTGGACTCCTTTTAGGCCCCAGTCAGCTTTGCTAGACTGCCCTTTCCATTTTCAAGAAGTTTCAGATGAAGCCCATCTTTATTATTTAGAAGAAACTAACCATGACCTACTTTATATCTTTATATCTTTTTTCCCAGATCTCACCAGGCAGATGAATGGTTTTCTTTAACAACATGCCTCCCATTTATCTGGCTTAGTGACTTAGTGTTTCTCTCTCTCTCTTTTTTTTTTTTTTTGAGTTTTCTTTTGTCCTTTTTAAAAGCTATGGACTTTTCTTAAAGGCCTCGTGTTACTATTTCTGTTTCACAAATGGAAGTCAAGATTTTTAAAAAGATTATCCAAGGTAACCTAATAAATCCTCTGTAAATGAAAAAATCTAAACCTTCTGTGACTTTTCCATCAGATCAAACCTTTTCATACAGAAGTAAGAGTTGAGTAGTCAGTGTATTTAGCAGATGACATTAACAGCCACTCAGCACGAAACAAGTCACTGTTTTAACAATGTAGGTCTCAGGCAGCTTATGTAACACTTTGAAGCAGAGAAGGATAGATTTAGAAAGAATTGACCAAAAAATAAAATGAAGATTTGGAAGAACCTTATTCATCATCTGTTTAAAGTCCATTATTTTTTTAGATGAGGTTGAGTAGCTGCACTAAAGGTACGTGGCTTTCAAACCAAGCCAATGGTAGAGAGCCCACGTGTTCTTTGTACTGTAGTCCACTCAGCCAACCATGTTAAGTCCGTGATGTGCTGTAAAGAAAGTTTCAGCAAAATTGACTTGCCTTTGGTAATAACAAAGAGCACCCCATCATGGCATACCAGTAACTGCACTGATAACCTTCCACTGGTCTTTTCAGGTCAAGGGGCCAATATCACAATATTTTACCTTTGGCTGTCTGGGTGGTTGACTATTAGTGAAACAAGTCTGGAGTTTTGGAATCTGATTTTTTGATTTTAAAGGCTACCACACAACTAAGCAGGCCACTACAAAACTTTTGAGGTAGATTTTATTATGGTTCATTATTTCACTTCCAAGAAACATACTTAACAGCATCCTTTCTGATTGACCTGTGCAAGTTTTAGCTTGCTTGGCCTATCGGTGTTGCTGGAAGGGCTTCATTTGTTTCCATCTGTGCAGATTTTTTTAAAATTGTTTTTTATTAAATCGTAACTTTGTACATTAATGCCTCTATGGACTTTAGGGTATTGCTTCAACATCTATACAGATTTTACATTTCTTGATTTTTGTGTATCTCAACACTTTGTAATGACCCACATATAGCACTTTAAGAACAAGAATCACATGGGTGGCGCCTGTGGCTAAGTGAGTAGGGCGCTGGCCCCATATACCGATGGTGGTGGGTTTGAATCTGGCCCTGGCTAAACTGCCACAAAAAAATAGCTGGGCGTTGTGGTGGGCACCTATAGTTCCAGCTACTTGGGAGGCTGAGGCAAGAGAATCACCTAAGCCCAGGAGCTGGAGGTTGCTGTGAGCTGGGACGCCATGGCACTCTACCAAGGGCGACAAAGTAAGACTCTATCTCTTAAAAAGGGAAAAAAAAAAACAACAAGAAGCACAATGGGGCAGCACCTGTGGCTTAAGGAGTAGGGCACCGGCCCCATATACCGAGGGTGGTTGGTTTGAACCCGGCCCCGGCCAAAAAAAAGAATCACAGAAGTTGGAATTAAGAAAAAGTGGCACAGGTGGAGTGAGACTGGTATCATTCTGGCTTGTGGGCCTCTTTGACAAAGTCTTCTGACATCACAGGCTGGTGTCATGCAGGCTTTTTTGGTCCCTTTCAGTTTTGATTTTCAGAAAATAAAATTTCCTGTGATCATTGTCGGCCCTATTTTGCAAAATGTTTAATTGCTGATTCACAAGGTAGTTTTTGTATTGGCTAGTGTGAGACAAGCTTAATGATTCCTTCATAAAAACAAGTAACCAATATTTCTACCCACAGTAAAAAGAAAGAGTGTCAAGGGAGTGGCAGTAACACTAACAATATGAGAGAAACAAGAAGTAGCAGCTGTCAGTGGCCAGGCACTTTCAAGGGGGTGTCTGGCTTTTGAACTGGTGCATGTCGTTTGTTTTGCTAGAGACCAGGAGGACCCAGCAATGTTCTACGAGATGCATGTCTGGTTGCTAATATTTTGGAACCCAGGATCAAACAGGAAATCATCAAAAAGTTTATTAAACAGCATCTGTCAGAGTATCTAGTGCTTTTTCAAGAAAACCAAGATGTAAGTATTGCCCAAATGAGATGAGACGTAACACTTGAATTTTATTGAAAAATGAATGTTGTCAAGCCTACTGATTTATACTTGACGTAGCTTCACTGACTTGTACTGACTTACAGTATTGATTGTTGACAGTGAATCCTTTGGGACTAACGTTATAGTTCAATGGTTCTTAATCATTTTGAGATCACTGATCCTTTGGAGAAGTTAATGAAAGCTACAGATCTTCTTCCCCGAAAAATGCACCTATATATAAAACTGGGCATAGTTTCTGGAAATTTATGGAACCCTCAAGTGCAATTATGTGCCC
Source organism: Perodicticus potto (assembly GCA_963574655.1). Taxonomy (NCBI): domain Eukaryota; kingdom Metazoa; phylum Chordata; class Mammalia; order Primates; family Lorisidae; genus Perodicticus; species Perodicticus potto. The sequence goes on from CAUYRH010054593.1 coordinate 7,862, forward strand.
CAGGTTAAAACCTCTGGATCAAGTTAAAAGCATAGTTTAGATTGTTTAAAACCTTAAACAATACAGAGATTGGTTGTCTTTTTCTTTAGTTCTGCATTTTTACTTGTTTTCTTAAACTGTTGATACTACCTCTAAGCACTGGGGTGATTTTTATTCCCTACCTTCATGAGGTTGCCTGGCTAGACAAAATCGACAGACGCTATGCCTGGATAAAACGCCAGCTTGTGGACTATGAGGAGAAATATGGCCGTATGTTTCCACGTGAGTGGTACATGACGGAGAGGATTGCAGTGGAATTTTGCCATGTGACAAGGTAAATTCCAGCTCCTTACTCATCTTACTCATTCTGGTGTTCACTGAATTTTTTAAATCAATCCCCCACCAGTCACTAGTGGTTCCAAGTTGTCCTGTGGGTTGGGTACCACTTTTAGAACCCACCAATTGATTGATACCACCCTCTTGTCTCGGACAGGCTGCCTCATCTCTGCTTTTCCAGCCCAAGACTCATCTACCAGAGTTAGCTCTAGCAAGTCATCCCCTGCACCTTTCCCCACATCTGTATCATGTATACCAGTGTGCTGTGTATTTATCCATCATCATTTTGATTTTCTGACTTACTATCATAGATGGGTAGTTCCATAAGAGACAGGGGTAGTAGCTACTTTAATGACATAGCAGACGCTGAGGAAATATTTGTTGAATGAATTTCCCACCCCTAATACAGTGTTTATAGTCTCTGTGTAGCTAATAAGAATGGTATCTGAGCGTTCCAAGCTCTTTAAAGACTTTCCCTCATTCATCCTCTCTACAGTATCCATGAGTGTAGCCCAGCGCCAGAGAGTCCTTTATACTGAAAAATTAAAGCCCCAAAAGATGAGTTCAGTGTATCTACAACAAGGCTAAGGCCAGTGCCAAACTTTATATATTCCTCATTTGCAACAATACTACAACAGTGTTGGTAACTGGTTCTTATTAGTTATATATTCCCTTCTAGTAGTACACAATTACATTTAACTCTGGGTTAATAAGAAGGGGGAAAAGGCCTCTATGTGAGCACCACCAACCACCATAGCATGATTCACGGTGGCCATCTTTCTTAAAATCACAGAAAGTACTGGCAAATCCCATGCTTTAAATACATTCTGGCGAAAAAAAATAATTTGAGAGATATTGACTATTTTTTGATTAAGAGAAGTTTTAGGTTCGCAGCAAAATTGAGCAGAAGGCATCTCTTCCCCTACACATGCCTGGATTCCCCCATTGTCAGCACCTTCCTCCACAGTGATACATTTGTTACAGTCAGTGAGCCTACCTTGCACATCATTGTCACCTAAAGCCTGTATTTTATTTTAGGATTCACTCTTGGTATTATATACTCTATGTGGCTATTTTGTTATTATTATTTAATTTTTTTTTTAAGAGATGTGGGGGATCTTGCTATGTTGCTCAGGTTGACTCAAAACTCTTGGCCTCAAGTAACCCTCCTGCCTCTGCCTCCCGTGTAGCTGGGACTACTGTGCCTGGCTCCATTCCACGTGGCCATTATTTTAAGAACACATATGTTACCATAGATTCAGATAACCTTTTAATATTAATTTAAATTCAGTCGTTCAGCTGGGCTCAATGGCTCAGGCCTGTAATCCTAGCACTTGGGAGGACAAAGCAGGTGGATTGCCTGAGCTCACGGGTTCAAGACCAGCCTGAGCCAGAGCGAGACCTGGTCATGAAAACTAGCCGGGCATTGTGGCAGGTGCCTATAGTCCCAGCTACTGGGAGGCTGAGGCAAAAGAATTGCTTGGGCCCAAGAGTTGGAGGTTGCTGTGAGCTATGACGCCATGGCACTCTATCTAAGACAACAGCTTGAGACTCTGTCTCAAAAATAAAATAAAATAAAATAAAAAATAAATAAATAAAGTCAGTTGTTCATTGTGGCGGATTGCTTGAACCCAGGAGTTTGACGTTGCTGTGAGCTAGTCTGATGCCATGGCACTGTAGCCTAGGGCAACCGAGTCAGACTATCTCAGAAAATTAAATTAAATTAAATTAAATTAAAATAATATAATATAATAAATAAAGTCAGTTATCATCTTCTAAATACTGATTAGCAAAGAAAGAGCAAATTCCTTCATAAACAATTAACTAATCCTCTGTAACCTACAGTTCAGTAGACTTTCAAACTAACTCTGTGAAAAATGAAGCCTGAGGCTTCAAGAGCAAGAGGCTGGAAGATTACTAAAGCCAATAAGTCTCTGTGAGCGTCAGTACCTTCCATTGTTGTTTCAGCTAACGGCAATGCTGCTGCCAAGTTTTTACTGTTAGAATTTTGGCTAATCCTACAGATACATCATTCTCAAATAAACTCAGAGGCCATTTGTTTGATTTTGTGTGGGAAGATAATGATAGCTTAGTGCTTACTAAGAACTCTATGTCACTGTTACTTATATCCTGAAACACAATATTTGATGGAGCTGCACATAAACTTTATCAGCAGGGACAACCTAAGCATATAAGTGTCTGTTTTTACATGGGAATTCCCATCTCTCACATGTATTTCCAGGGTTTCTACTCTTTCTTTGAAGAGATGGTTATTGAGCTCTCTAGAAGAGGGAGGACTTTTTAATTCAATACTTAATGACTTGTGCAATTATATGATATCTACATTTTAGACTTTCTGTTTTTTTTTATTGTTGGACTCATTGAGGGTATAAAGAACCAGGTTACACTGCTTGCATTTGTTAGGTATATGATATATACATTTTAACAGAATAACAAGTAAATGCTTCATATATATTATTAGAAAATTATTGAAAGGTTTAAAGATATAAAAATAGTTATAACCAGGTAAAGAAGTAAGTGTCTATAATCCTTAATATTTTTGACTGGCAGATAATTTCGTCTTGAAATTCTTATTCAGAACATGTGTTTCTCTTCCCCAGGTGTTAGACTAAGCAGGTAACAGACCGTGGGGTTGGAAATGACTACAAACGTTTTGTGTGTGTGTGGATGTAAGCCAAAGCCATTTACTTTGTCTTATCTTGAATGAATGGTCATTTTGACAATATTCTTATCTCTTTGTTTCGAAGGACAGAACTTGCCAAGATTATGCGTACCAGAGCTAAGGAAATTGAGGTGAAATTGCTTCTTTTTGCTATTCAGAGAACAACTAACTTTGAGGGATTTCTTGCAAAACGCTTCTCTGGCTGTACCCTGACAGATGGAACCCTGGTAAGACCTTCCCAAGGGAGTTTGGAACATGAAGTCAGTGGGTTGGGTTATTGGTTGTTGGGTTTCACCTGCGTTTCACTGTGTGGTGATTCTGTCCATTGGCTTAAGTGCTCAATGCCCCCATTCCAGTGATTTCACTGAATTAATGTAAAAGTACCCTGTGTGGATTTACTGTGTGTTACGCAGTGCTTTGTGTTTTTAGAATGTCCCATCATCATTTTATCTAAGCATTGATCCCATTGTACAGACTACTCATCTGTGAGTCATAGAAGCCTCATGTATTTGGTCATAAATATATTATTACTTGATAGTTACCAAATTTTATTGCAATTTTGATATGTTTTTACTCTAGGGTTTGCCTTTTAACATGTCTGGTCAGCGAAGTAGGTCATTGTGTCTCTGTAAACCTCAAAGCTAGGTAAAGAGGTCTGGGGATTGTGTACTTCTACTAGGAAGGTAGAATGTAATATTGCTAGAAAACATTCCGTCTCTGTGGAAACAAAGACCAGGTCCAGCTGGGCACAGAGGCATGCGTCTTGGAGTCCCAGCTACTTGAGAGGCTGAGGCAGGAAGATTGCTTGAACCCAGGAGTTTGGATCCAGCCCAGGCAACATAGTGAGATCCCCCTATTTCTTTTTTTTTTAATTTCAGGTTAATGTGAGGGCACAAACAACCAGGTCACAATATTTAATATTTGAATTTGTTAGGTAGAGTGCCTCTTGTAGTTGTGTCCTGCACCCAAAAGAGACCCTATTTCTTTTAAAAAAAAAGGCTTCTTTTTGGAGGCCCAGGATCCCTGCCAACACATCACTGTGCTTTCTTCAGATTGCCTATCCATGAAGGAGCCAAATTTCTATGTTTTATAGTAATTTCTGTTTACACTGTACATACACAAGGCTTTGAGCTCCTTGAACACAGGAATCACAGCTGACTCATCTCTGTCCCCTAGTCATGCAAAGAATGCACATAATTTTTGCCAACATCAATGGAGAGGGAAAGAAAAAAAGGAAAAAGGGAAGAAATCAAAGTTGAGAGAATCATACCTCTTTAATTTTCTTAAAAGCTGGATTTTGGGTGGCGAGGTGCCGTATTTAATGCCTATAATTCTAGCACTCTGGAAGGCCAAGGCAGGAGGATCCCTTGAGATCAGGAGTTTAAGACCAGCCTGAGCAAAGCAAGACCCTATCTCTATTAAAAATAGAAAAATTAGCTGGGCATTGTGGCAGGCATCTGCAATTCTAGCTACCCCAGAGACCTCAGCAGGAAGATCACTTAAACCCAGGAGTTTGAGGTTGCTATGAGCTAAGCTTTGGCCATGGCACTCTACCCCAGGTGACGGAGTGAGACTATGTCTCAACGGGGGTGGGAAGGATTTGGCCAGGTACAGTGGCTCATGCCTATAATCCTAGCACTCTGGGAGGCCGAAGTAGGGAGGTTGCTTGAGCTCAGATGTTCTAGACTAGCCTGAGCAAGAGGGAGACCCCATCTCTACTAAACAGAAAAATTAGCTGGATGTCTTGGTGGTGTGCACCTGTGGTCCCAGGTATTTGGGAGGCTGTGGTAGGAAGACCGCTTGAGCCCAGGAGTTTGAGGTTGCAATGAGATATGATCACACCATTGTACTCTACCCAGGGTGACAGAGTCAGGTTTTAAACTGCTGGTAACAACAGAGAAGCAATGGGATTTAGTAGCAAAATTCTTGGGCCAGCCATCAGAAGAGATGTGTGGGTTAGTACTGACTCTGCTATAGCTTATGAATTGCCGTCTCTGTTAAATGGGAAGAGTGGACTGCCCTGTTATTAAAGGGGAATAAACAAGACATAAAATGCAGAAGTGGTAATGGAAAGTACTGAAAGGTTAACAACAGGCAAGACCACAGAGCCCTGCCTCCTCAGGCTCACTTATGACTTTATCCAAATAAAATTCAACTGGAACCATAAAATACCGCTTTTGCATACTTGGTAAATTAAAAATGTACACTTCTGTCCTTGCTAACTTACGTTGAAAATTGATCTCTTTTTTAGTAACAAGGGAAAAAGAAATAGGCCACAAGATGGATGAAAATTCCCACAAAGAAAATGGAAGTCAGTAAAGGAAATAGTAAACAGCAATGCCATTGAAAGATGCTAGTTATCTCTCCTGAGAACTATGTGGTTGGCTTCAGCACCGCCTGACTTCCTTTGGCGGGCTCACCGCTCTACCCTCCCCAAGCCTCGCTTCTGGCCTGGTTTCAAGCAGAGATGTATATTCACTGGAAACAGCCCTACAGATACCTGCTTGGGAACAAGGAGGTTTAAGCTTTGAGCATTGACTCCACCCTGGAAGTAGCCGCTGAGCTCCTATGGCCTCTAGCTGGGCACTGTCAATAGAGCCCAAGGATGGTCTTTCTGAGCCAATATTCTGGCTAACCAGATGGGAACTAGGTCCCAGTGAAGGGTGCTTGAAGAACATTAGTGCCACACACCTGTTTTGAGCCATTTTTCACCTCTTTGGCTGGCCCCTACTTCCTGGTGACTTCTGTTTTGCATTCAGGGTGCTATAGGATCATAGGAGAACAAATGGCCCTGTTGTTTCTGATGATAGAGTAGCTGGTAAAATTAGGTCTTTACAGGACACACTGGAATTCTCTCCTGCCTAAGGAAATGCCTCAAGGTCAAAAATGTTAGGGTAACCAGGGCAGGGAAAGACCTCGCTGGACACAGAGCTGTTGAACAGGGTAACCATGTAGCGACCATGACAAACTGACAGGAGCTACACATTTTCTACAAATAATGCATTTTTGTAAAAACAGGTATAGGACTGTCAAAGTGGTGATTGACAACTGTATGCCACCTTCGGTGTTGGGGAGAACAGGGCTAGATGTGCTGGGTTTTCTACCTTAACCTAACCAGGGTCAAGCTGTTGAAATGGAGCTGTTTCATCTCCACGTGCTGTGCTTTGTGATGGTGGTCAATGGTCAACTAGGAGCACTTGAACCTTTTTCCCCAGTCCTTCTCTTTTTGGTCTGCCATGTTTGAAATTTTTTGGCAGAACTTGTTTGTAAATTATCCCTTCAGTTGTTCAGTTGTTACTTTCCTCTCTTATCAAGTTCACAGAGGGTTTCAGATTATAAATCCTTAGCCAGAAGGTCCTGCTGAATACCATTAGCTCTTTATTTACTCGTCTAGTTGGCTGACTGTCTTCTCTACAAATTTCTCCAAATCATTCAACTTCTTTATTCAACCCCTTCCCTGGGAACATTCCTTGTCCCACTTATGACCCAACAACTCTTCTGCATTCCAAGTACTGGCAATGGCTGTCCAGTAACCTTAAAGGACTTTCCCTTATTTTATTTTATTTTTCCGTCACTATAGAAAAACAAGGACTTTCCCTTAGATATGAGTTTCTGGAAAGGGACCAGACCGTTGTGGCCACTTCAGCTATGCAGGATAGGTCTTGAAGCATTGGTTCACTGCAGATCTGCTGAGGGGAATGGGGAGGCTATCACTGTAGTGATGTTCACACTGAGCCTGGTCCATGCCGTCGCCTTACTCTGAGCCAGTTCCTTCTTCAGATTTGTTCTGTGCTTTCAGTGGCAGAGACTTTGGTGAATTAGTCATGGCCAATGACCATCATGCCAATACAAAGTCCTGAGAAGAGGCTGCCCTGGGCCAGGTCAGGGATTACAGCTGGCCGACCTACCTGGAGACTAGCTATTCCCCAGTCCTTGCCACCTCCCCACCCCTATCTAGCTCCCATGCTGCTTTGCTTCCAGGAAATGCTTTTTTGAAAATCTTTCTTTGGCCATCATTTTGTTTCAGGGTATCAGAATAAACTATGAAATGAACTAAAGTGTATCTTGATTCCCTTTAATATATTAATATAATAATATTTACTTTATATTAATACAATATAGTAATTAATCAATATTATATTATTAATTAATATTATATTAATATAATATTAAATATATGAAGGAAAGAAACACTTTTGACCTTGAGGGCATTCCCTTAGACAGGAGAGAATTCCAGTGTGTCCTGTAAAGACCTAACTTTATCAGCTACTCTATCATCAGAAACAATAGGGCAATTTGTTCTCCTATGATCCTATAGCTCCCTGAATATAATATAATATTGTATTATATTAAGATATTAATTAATATTATATAAATATATCATTAAATATATTAATATTCTATAAATATTATATGCCATATTTTATAGAAAGTTAGCGAATTCCTTGGAAAGGTGCCATGAAGTAGGTAAGAAGTCAGCCAAGGAGCCAGGCAGGCCAGAGATCCTCCCTTGCTGCCCCTCCCCAGACCACGCCCCCCACCCTTCCCCTCTACCCCTCCCTGGATCATTCACAACCATTTGAGTCCTTAAGGACAAGCTTGAGAGTGTTACTACTGGCCAGAAAGACCAGCCCCAGCTCAGCTCCTCCTCCTGATCCATGGACGCACATCTTTTGTTCTTTTTCAAGAGATGGGACTTTGACATCTGCTGGAACATTAGACTGAAAGAGCCCTAAGGACAGGGCTTGTTTTACTTTTACTCTACTACCCCTAACAAGTTGTATGGTGTCCTGTGCTATAACTGTTACTTGAGGAAGTGAGCTTTTTCCACTTGCACCAGCTTCTGACCTATTAGAAGGGATTCAAGATAGTTCGTAGATTAAAATGCCTTGAAATTAAAAGCAAATGTCTGGATGTGATTTAACTATATCCATATATTTTAATCATGACCCATTGATTAGATACAAGGCGAACAAATCATAGCCTTTTGCTGATAGCAGAGTAGATCAGGTTAGGTTCTGTAATGGCCTTGTTTGGGAGGTTTCCTTTTTTTTTCCTTTTTTGAGACAGAGTCTCACTTTGTCACCTTTGGTAGAGTACTATGGCGTCCTAGCTCACAGCAACCTCAAACTCTTGGGCTTAAGTGATTTTTGCCTCAGCTTCCCGAGTAGCTGGGACTACAGGTGACAGCCACAGTGCCAGCTATATTTTAGAGACAGGGTCTTGCTCTTGTTTAGACTGTTCTCAAACTCCTAAGCTCCAGGGATTCTCCTGCCTTGGTTTCCCAGAGTGCTAGGATTCCAGGATGAACCACCATGCCTGGCCTGAGTTAATTTTTGTATATGATGTATATATATAATTTTATATCCTTCATTCTTTCATATTGCTTCAGTGCTTTCTTAATCATCGCATAATATTTCATTATGTACATATCCATGATTTCCTGAACATTCTTTTCTTGTTAGACCCTTAGATATTGTTTTCACCTTTTTTTTTTTTTTTTTAGAGACCAGTTCTGGCTCAGCTCCCAGAGCACAGTGTTTACGGTGCCAGCCACATGCACTGAGGCCAGCAGGTTTGAGCCCAGCCAGGCCAGCTAACCAACAATGACAACTGTAACAAAAAATAGGTGTTGTGGCGGTGTGGTGGGCGCCTGTAGTCCCAGCTACTTGGGAGGCTGAGGCAAGAGAATAGCTTAAGCTCAAGAGTTTGAGGTTGCTGTGAGCAGTGATACCATGGCCCTCTACCATGGGTGACATAGTGAGACTCTGTCTCAAAAAAAGAAAACAAATAAAATAGAGACCAGTTCTAGCTGTCACCCAGGCTGGAGTGCAGTGGCACAATTATAGCCTCAGACTCCTGTGCTCAAGTAGTCCTCCTGCCTTAGGCTCTCAAGTTGCTAGGACTGCAGCCATGCACTACAAACATGGCCCGTTGAATCTTTTTGGTTTCTTTTTTCTTTCTTTTTTTTTTTTTTGCAGTTTTTGGCCAGGGCTGGGTTTGAACCCACCACCTTCGGTATATGGGGCTGGTACCCTACTCGATGAGCCACAGGCGCCGTCCTTTTCTTTTCTTTTTTGAGACAGAATCTCATTCTGTCACCTCAGGTGGCGTGCCATGACATCATCATAGCAACCTCAAACTCTTGGGCTTAAGCGATTCTCTTGCCTCAGCGTCCCAAATAGCTGGGACTACAGGCACCCACCACAACACCTGGCCATTTTTTTGTTGTCATTGTTGAACCCACCAGCCTCAATATATGTGACCAGTGTCCTACCCATTGAGCTATGGGTGCTGCCCAGTTTTTTGTTTTTTAGTAGACACAGGGTCTCTCTCTTGCCCAAGCTGATCTCAGACCCCTGAGCTCAAGCAACCTACCCACCTTGGTCTCCCAGAGTGCTAGGATTACAGGTGTGAGCCACTGCACCAGGCCGGCAATTTCTATATACAAAACAATGTCATCTGTAAATACAGTTTTATATTCTTTTTTTCCCCATCTGGGTACCTTTTTTTTTTTTTTTTGAGACAGAGTCTCACTATGTCACCCTTGGTACAGGGCCATGGTATCACTGCTCACAGCAACCTCTAACTCTTGGGCTTAAGTGATTCTCTTACCTCAGTCTCCTAAGTAGCTGGGACTACAGGTGCCCGCCACAATGCCTGGCTATTTTTCCTTGTTGTTGTTGTTGCAGTTGTCATTGTTGTTCTAGCTGGCCCGGGTGGGGTTCGAACCCGTCAGGCTCAGTGTATATGGCTATGCCTTAACCACTGAGCTACAAGTGCCCCCTCCGCCCCCCAATCTGGGTACCTTTTAATTCTTTTTCTTGTCTAACTGCCCCAGCGCGAACTTCAGTACAATATTGACTAGATGTGTCAGAAGTGGATATTTTTGTCTTGTTCCTGACATTAGGAAGAAAGCATCCAGTATTTCACTATTAAGTTTGATGTCAGCTATGGGTTTTTCACAGATGCAAGTTGAGAAAGTTCCCTCTATTCTGGCCAATGACACCTTTTTTTTTTGAGACTGGGTTTTGCTCTGCTGCCTAGGATAAAGTGCAGTGGTGTCATCCTAGTACACTGCAACCTCAAATTCCTGGGCTCAGGCAATCCTCCCACCTCACCCTCCCAAGTAGCTGGAACCACAAGTACGTACCACCAAGTACCTTATTTAACTCATTTATTAATTCTAATAGTTTAATGGAAGAAGAAGAAGTTATAATAGTTATCCTCCTCCTCCTCTTCCCCCTGCTTCCTCCTTTTTCTCCTTCTTCTTCTTCTTTTTTTTCTTTTTTGGTAGAGATAAGATCTTGCTGTGTTGCTCAGGGTTTCAAATTCCTGGCCTCAAAAAGCAATCCTCCCACCTCAGCCTCCCAAAGTGTTAGGATTACAGATAGAAGACCCAGTACCTGGTCTTTTTTTTTTTTTTTTTTTTAAGACAGGGTCTCACTTTGTTGCCCAGGCTGGAATACAATGACATTCTCACAGCTAATTGCAGCCTCCAACTCTTGGGTTCAAGTGATCTTCTTGCCTTAGTCTCCCAAGTAGCTGAGGAACTACAGGTACATGCCACCACATCAGTCTAATTTTTAAATTTTTTTGCAGATATGGGATCTCACTATGTTGCCCAGGCTGGCATTTAGCAATCTTCCTGCTTTGACCTCCCCAAGTGCTGGGATTACAGGCATGAGCCACCATGCCCTGCCCTGATGCCTTAATATTCCAAAACTAAAATCATCTTTGCTCTACTTTCTGTCAAACTGAACTGCTCCTATTTTGCTATCACTTAGAACCTCTTATTCACTTGCCTTATGTTGAATTCCCTGAAAACAGAGCCTGAGAAAGGGATTTTGTACAAGTGGCTAATTGAGTGAATGATCTCAAAACCTGTAATGAAGTGATGGAAACAAGATAGGACTGGAAGTTAGGCAAAGATATAGGTTCAGGTGACAAGTTTAGCCTCCTCTGGGAACTCTGCAACATAAATGGCACCATATTTGTCCTACTTTGAGGTAAGGGAAGAGGAATTTTGTATCCTAGTATCTCTTGTTGATAACACAGATACTGGTCACATGTCAGCATTGATAATACAGTCTCTATCAGAATCCTAACTGATTTCTTTGTAGAAACTGACACCACACCATTGGCTACGGTGCTATGCCTGGGAGGGAAGGCATAGCAAGAACATCCAGAAGGGGCTTCTTTTGGCAAAGGGTAGTTCTAAGGAGAAAGATGCAGCTTTGAGCTATCAGCAGCCTCCACTCCTTTCCTGGTTAAAAGGATCTGGACAGGGTACAATTATGTTCCTTATAGCCCACCTCTAGCACTGCTCAGATACATTTGCTTTGTACATTAAGTGCACTCTATACAGATAGTTGCTCCAACATTCTGATCAGTCACAATTTCTAGGAACACTTAAGAGTAGTTTTGGTGCAT
>CAUYRH010054594.1:0-60611 GCA_963574655.1 Perodicticus potto
ATCAAAATATTAGAAGAAAGTGCAGGGGAAACTCTTGAAGGAATTGGCCTGGTGAATATTTTATGAGGAGGACTCCCCAGGCAATTGAAGCAGTATCAAAAATAAACTACTGGGACCTGATCAAACTAAAAAGCTTCTGTATAGCTAAGAACATAGTAAGTATAGCAAGCAGACAGCCCTCAGAATGGGAGAAAATATTTGCAAGTTATGCCCCTGACAAAGGTTTAAATAACCAGAATACACAGAGAACTCCAACGTATTAGCAAGAAAAGAACAAGTGATCCCATCTCAGGGTGGGCAAAGGACTTGAAGAGAAACTTCTCCAAAGAAGACAGGCGCACAGCCTACAGACACATGAAAAAATGCTACCATCCTTAATCACCAGAGAAATGCAAATCAAAACTACTTTGAGATATTACCTAACTCCAGTAAGATTAGCCCACATGACAAAATCCCAAAACCAGAGATGTTGGCGTGGATGTGGAGAAAAGGGAACACTTCTACACTGCTGGTGGGAATGCACACTAATACGTGCCTTTTGGAAGGATGTTTGGAGAATACTTAGAGATCTAAAAATAGACCTTCCATTCGACCCTATAATTCCTTTACTAGGTATATACCTAGAAGACCAAAAATCACACTACAACAAAGACATCTGTACCAGAATGTTTATTGCAGCCCAATTCATAATTGCTAAGTCATGGAATAAGCCCAAGTGCCCATCGACCCACAAATGATTAATAAACTGTGGTACACGTACACCATGGAATATTATGCAGCCTTAAAGAAAGATGGAGACTTTACCTCTTTCGTGTTTACATGGATGGAGTTGGAACATATTCTTCTTAGCAAAATATCTCAAGAATGGAATAAAAAGTATCCAATGTACTCAGCCCTACTATGAAGCTAATTTAAAGGTCTCACATGAAGGCCCAACTATAACCCAACTATAGAACAAGAATATGGGTAGGGAGGGGAGTGGAGAGGTTCAGGTGGAGGGAGGGTAATTGTTGGGGCCACACCTATGGTGCATCTTAGAAGGATACAGGCAAAGCTTACTAAATGCAGAATACAAATGTCTTCATACAATAACTAAGAAAATGCCATGAAGGGTATGTTAAACAGTTTGATGAAAACATTTCAGATTGTGTATGAAACCAGCACATTGTACCCCTTGATTGCACTAATGTATGCAGCTATGATATAATAAAAAAAAGATACAAAAAATAAAATAATAAAATAAAATAAATTTCCAAGAAAAAAAAAAGAGTGGAGTTATCTGTCCATAACAAGAAGCAGTGGAAGAAGCCACTGTGGCATGGAATCAAAGTGTCTGCACAAAGGCACTGTGGGAGTTGGAACGTGGAGCTTGCTTCGGATTCATCACTTGTGCACAGAGACCAAGGGGAAAAGGAATTTAATAAACTGAATATGCTTATTCAGAAATTAAGGCATCTAAGATTAGACTTGAAATCTAAGGCAACCAGTATTGTAAATTTCTAAACTTTGCAAGAAGGCAGGATTATGTTATGCATCTTTCTACAAAAGGTGAAAACATGCATAGGTGTAACCTCCACCACCCTCCTTCCCAGACACTCAGGTATAGCAAACCCTGACAAAAAACCCCCTCTTTATTGGAGGCTTTTCTATTGTGTTGAATTTATAATTTGTGGATTATGAAATCTGCCGGAGATGACTAGCACCATAGCAAAGCAGAAGTCAGGATTTTCTTCATCTACCTAGCGTCCCTCAGATACTACTGAATCTTCACTACAATCTTTGAAAACACTTAAGTTCTTTGTCTAAGAACATAATTGTGCCTGGAATAACTGATTAGAAGATGAATATTATTTTATATTTCAAATTTGATTGAAGATGGGGCCAGTGCTGTAATAGTCCTGCATGTCTTAGTAACCATTTGGAATCCTACAAGATGAGGCTCTTTGGAAATTTTAAATAGATTCAGATTCATAGTCTTTAAAGAAACTATACCTCATTCTTTAGAAGACAGACTGCTGAAAGAACTCCAACCCCATCAAGCCTTCTTATAGAGATGTTCTGTAGCTGAGATTAAACAGAATAGGAAATCTGACCTTAGTTTAACTTGAAATATTTGTAACTTAACTTTCAATGGTTAGATCATTTTCATCTGTGCTTCAATTCATTGGATTTAATTTTGGCTACTTTAAAAGTGGGAAGCACAAGCATTTTCAATTTCTTATTATCCTGGGAAATTAATAATAGGAGAGAGCTTATATTCAAATTTGAGGACTCTTATGGCTGTCATTTTATTATTGGAGTACCTTTGATTTCATTGTAGAACTTCTGATAGCTATGTTAGTTAATGCGGCTGGAAATAATTTGGAATTAGAATAGTAAGTGAAAGTTAGGCTTTGGATAATAGAGTGGCTTTGAGGATTTAACCTGTTACATGACGCAGACCCATTGCAGAGCATTTTGAAGGCTCAGCTGACCTGAGAACGTCCAAGAGTGGTCTCCTGAAATGGAGTTACCATGATATCTCGCTGCAGGTCTCCCCATTTCTAGTTATTCACAGGCTTGACCGTTCACCCCAGTGGGTATTGAGAATGAAAAGCTGAGTACGGTTGGGTGAGGGAACATTTGTTCTCCTTTTGTCACATTTCCTTCAATACGCAGGGACATCCATCAGTGAAACACTCTTGGCTTCTCTTTCTTCACCTCCTCGGGTGCGGGTGGGTGGAGGTCTGATTGGTGATTGGACGAAAGAACGAGCATTCCCAGCCCCGCCCCTTCCTGCCCGTTTGTTCCTGAGCTACCTGGGGAAAGCTCTTCCTGGAGGTTCAGATCCTGTGCCCTCTGGGCTTGACCGTGATAGACGCCCACGTGGAAGGCCCGAGGCTGTTCAAGTCTTCCCAACACTGACGATGGATCATTGTGCTGGTAATTATCTCTGTCCTGCTCCTCATCTCTCACTGAAGTGGTTCAGAGTTCCAGAGAGGAAGAAAAGGGTGTAATTTAGGAGCTTCTTCAGATCCCAAAAGATTCCCTTACCCCTTGGAGAAGGGGGCAGGGAAGAGAAAAACCTCATCCCACCACCCACTGGAATCTTACCTGATGCTTCTGCCTGTGGTTGTTTCCTCGTGCACAGCTACTCTTGGGCTTCTGAGCTGAGGTGCTGTGCCCTCTGATGGTCCATGTAGGGTAGTCCCAATAGCACATATGGCCATTAATTAATTTGTCCTGACTGGAGGTGAAAAAATTTCCTTTTCCTTTTAAGTCAGTTTAGGAGAGGTTAGCCTCCCTCCTTTTTTTTCTAAAGCAGCTTTTACTAAAGGGGAAATTTCTGACTCTAAATAACCCAAAAATTTATTACTTAGTCAAAATTTAATTTGGCTGTTATGGGTTTCTTTTTCTCTGTACCCCCTTTTTTCTGTGAGGGAATGGATTTTACAAAAAACAACTGAAACTTCTAGTCCCTTAGATTTGGATTGGTACTGTTTCTTGATATGCTAGGGTTTAAACTCCTTGTAAAAACTTCTCTGTATATTTTAAATTACTTTTTTATTTATAATTGACACGTAATAATTGTACATACTTATGGAGTACAATGTGATGTTCCAATGCACTGTGCCTTGAATAATGATCAAATACTGCTTGTCTATCTTTTATAAAGGAGATGAAGTGCAGCTACAGAGACATGTATAGTTCTTTACTCAAGGAGGATGGTTTTCCAGTATACTGTCAGTTCAGACATGAGCCACACCAAAGATCAAGATTTTTCCTTCATACTAGGCTGCCCTCCCTCCATAAATAGGCTGCATATGTCTCCATGGTACCAGGCTTCTGAGCTGTGTGTCCTGAAACAGCGGGCTACTTCAGTTTCCCATCTTCCTTTCCCCATTTAAGCCAAAAACCAGGCCAAATCACACCCTGAAGATAATGAGCAAACACCCAATTATGTCCTCCGTGGCAGAGATTCTGCTGTTTAGAAGATGGAGGAAGGGCTTTGGCTCTCATTTTTTCCCTCTGGGAACTGCTCTGATTTTCAAGAAGACTGGAAAAGTACCTCCCTATAGCAGTTATTTTGGGGAACTTTTCTGGCTTGCTCTCCAGAGCTGCTTTCATCATGCCATATTGTCTAGTAAATCTGAAAACCCCTCTTTATATATTTCCACTGTTGAGTGACATGCACAGAGGTGTTCAGTGCAGTAGATCCCATTGATAGACAGTTGTCAATGTATAAGCCAACATTGCTTTAAGATTATCCCTAACTGTGGAGTGAGTAAACTTTATGAGTACCATAGTTTCAGAAATGGATGCCCTCCTTATCAACTTTGCCTTTCACCAGCTGGTGACTTTGGGCAGTCATGAACAACTTTAAACTTCAGTTTCCCAATATGCTGAAGGAAAAAAAGGAAGATAATGTATACTTGAATATGTGATGTTAAAATACTCCATAAGAGTAAAAGTGATTGAAGAATTGAAAGCATTTTAGGAATATTAGACATCTGAACTGTAATTTAACCACGGCCAGGGAAGAGGAAGGCCCTTGATAATGGGTGTTAGTAAATGTTGTTTTGGGGAGTCCTCCATTGTATTGAGTGTAGGAATAGGCACAAAGCAGGCACTCTAAAACATCTCTTAGTATGATTATCACACTACAAACAGCTAAAAGATTATTTTTAGAATTAGCTTTCAACAGAATCCAGTATACTTTTGTGAAGATGGAGTGGCTTTTGAATAAAACTTTTTAAAAGTGTTGATTGTGAGTTCAAATAGTCAAAACCATGTGTTTATTTTGTTCAGTCTTTGATTCTGCATGACTTGAAACTGCTTTGATTCCCCTTTCATGCAGAGAAAAGACCCATGGGGGCCCATAATGTGCCTTTTTCTAGAGCAGTGTTTTTAGTTAAAATGTAGATTCTAGTTTAGGAGATAAGCATTGTGGCCCAAGATACTGTATTTCTAACAAGCTCTTGGATGGTGGTGAAATTTTTAGGCTGCAGACCTCACTTTGAGTAACAAGGTAAGATATCAGAGGAGAGAGGCAGGGAAGTTAGTATGTTTCTAAGAAGCATCCTAAAGGAGATAGAAAAAGGGAAAACTCTCACACTCAAAATATACATTGGAATTAATGAATTCTAGTGGAGAAAAGCAGTGCTGCATTAATAGCCAACTTCTTATAGCTTGAAGAATGTTACAGCTATATGGGACACTTCATGAAATTCATGAATAAACAGATATTCACCAACCAGACTTGAAGAAATCTTTGTAGACTCAACAACTGAAAAGAGTGGAATAAACACAATGCACATTCTTTTGCTCATTGATGTCAATTAGTTGGTAAATTGGTAAATTGTCAATATCATTGACAATGTTATAGTCAGTGTTTTCATAATGCAGAGCATCTTTTTACCCACATAATGTAGGGGGATGTAGCACACTTCCTGGACGAAGGACTCAGCTACAACTCAGACTTTGGACTTTACCTTACAAACACAAAGAATGCAGCTTAATCATATGTGCTCTCATATTAACCTGAAATTAAAAAAAATCTTTTTAGAGCACATTGATACTAACTGGTCTTGTTCTGCATTCTGTCAAATCCTGTTAAATCTTTGTACCATAGAGGGCACATTGTGATATCAAATGCGTCTGGGTAAATAACAATATTCAATCCATGAGAGCAGTGGTTTTCAACCTTTTTTTTTTTAATCTCACGGCACACTTGTCCCTATGGTTAAACTTTTTCAACACACTTAAGTTATGTTGGTCAAAAAAAAAAAGAGTAAAAGAAAAATATGCTTACTGTGCTTTGAACTTCTTTGGAAAATAATTAATGATCTTTAAAGATGTTTGTGGCACACCTGAGATCCTCTCATGATGGTACACTGGTTGAAAATCACTGCATTAGAGACTTTCTACCTTGTATGCAAGCAACTAGTATAAGGAATCAAGAATCCAGTAAAGTATGTCTTTATTAAAATATTCATCTCCTCTGTGGTGATATGTAGGAAAGCCAATAAAATCAGATTACCCATTAGCTTTTAGTATTTTCCATATTCTTTCTGTATTTTTCAGGATCATAATCAATGATGAACCTGACGTGATGATCATCAAGAATAAGATAGTGAAATGTCTCACTATTGCCAGCCCCCCTTTTATAATAAAAACGTTCCAATAAGATCTCATTAAGCTCAGTTAATTGAGGTTGAGTGAATTGGAATGAATGTGGAATATTAATTATGAAAAGTTTTAAAAATGTAGTACTTTCAAAATTGACAATAAGTAAAATGAAGCTCAAAGAGGACATTTTAATGCAAAAGTAAAAATAAACTAATTAGCTAATCATTTGAAACTGGAAGGAGATGCTTCCAAAATGTAAGGTTTTAAAAAATTGTTTGTTAAAGCCAAACTATTTTATTGCTTTCTTTTCACCATTAACATGAATGTTAATATTTTTTTAAAAAATAAACCAAACAAAACCAAACAAAAAAAATCCTAGTCTTTCTTCAATATACCATATGATGGAGCTGGAAATAATGAAGTCTCACCAACATTACATTTTGCTTTTCTGTTTGGCTCAAGTTCTTTCTGGCCCAAGGCCTATGAGCATTTGCTTTCATTTTATTTTGAACAGGTCAAGAGATCATTTTTTAAGCAACTTAAGAATATGCCTGGTTCACTTTTCTGCTGTTAAACAAAAATAAATTTTCGTTGCTTTGCTGTTTCTCGAGCGATGTTTAGAAGCAGGCAGTGGTGTGCACCCAGATGCTTGCATTCTGAGGTTCTTGTCTATAGGTGGAGCCGCCTATCTGGGGTTTGATGAAAACTCTTTCACTGATGATTCTATTTTCACATTTTTTTAATAATCTCCCAATTAACTGCTTCAATATGTTTATGAAATTTCTAACCTGATAATACCAACAGGCGTAACATTTGGTGGAGATATTTTGATGTGAGCGGAGCTGGTAGTGGTAATACAGCAATAATTGCCGGCTCATTTACGGACTATTTAGGTCGTGCAGTGAGCCAGATGAGAACAGCTAATGAGCACAGCTTCTTGCTGTAATTAGTCGAACAGTGGTGGCTCACAGATGATTTACAGTTTGCAAAAAAATCTGTGTATTTACTGAAGTGCTTATGTATTCTGTAAAGTTGTGACAAAGTAACAACTTGGGGATGTTGTGCTTTCTGCTCCCACATATTCTTCAGAGAGATTAAACGGTAACACTCTCAGCACCCACTGTTTTGGCGGCGACTGGTGCAAGCGATGGGCGGCTTCAGGTTCTCTGCTTGTTTCTCACCCACGGTTTCCTCTCAAACCTCTTTAACAATGTGGCAGGTACAAGGAAGCATCGCCACAGCTTTCCCGCACGTCTGCCAGCCGGTGAGATTGTTGGGGGCTCTTATGGCTCTTCTGGTGGTCAGGTTTTAAAAATCCCGAGCAGCTGAAATAAAGAGTCTGAAAGGGCTGCAGAATGTAGTATAGCGGTTTGTCAATTCTCCATTCCTGTAGAGACTGAGGACAGAAAGTGATCCCATAGCAGACAGGAAGTGAATCGATTTTTTTTTAGATTTGGAGGGAGGTCTCAATTAGAGGAAGATACTCCCTTATGAAAAAAAGGGGTCCAGGGCTATCCCTGGCGTTGGAAGTATGCCAGAGGCATAACCTTAAACCGCTGTGAAGGATTAGCCTAAATTCTCTCAGGGAAAGAAAGTGCTGTTATTTCTCTTGAGAATCTTTTTATTTTGTCTTAATTTCTCTTCTTGCAATCGGTGAATTTCTTTTGTTTTTGATCTTGTTACAAATAACTTATTTATGTCTTTGGTCAAACTTAAACGTTGCCAGCCTGCTTGCTAATTGCACAAACAGATCACTCTGTCTGCCAGAACTGACCGTAGAGAAATCTCATGGAAGGCAGAAATGGTTTTCTCTGGGACTTTATCAGAGGAGCCTTCCAGAAAGAAAAAATAGAGGGAACAAAAATCTCTTGGGTGTCTTTAAATGGTCCTTTTTAAGATGGGAGTTTTCAGTTACTTGAGACTAAAATCTTGCCAAAGAATATAGTTTCAAAAAGTTGCTTGTGACTCTTCTTGTTTGTAAACACAAAGCAGTTCTATGAAGATGGCACCCCACACCATCTCTTAGTGATTAACAGAATTGACATGTTTTGTTGCATCTTAGATTTTTGAGTAAGAAGTGTATAAGCAGAGGTGTTCTGAACTTACTTGAAATTTATAAGTATCATTTAAAAAGAAAATGAAGCCAGATAGTATGTAAGGAAGTAATAATGTGTATTGTCAAAATTAGGAGGCAAAATTAGGAGTAAGGAACTCAACATGGTGTCTTTGGGGCCTCTAACCTCCAATGTGAATAAATGAGGCTTTCTTACTAACGCACCGAGCAACAAAATTAGCTTCATTCTAATTGCTCTTCTACTTTTACACAGTATTTTCGTCCTTATTTCCTTTCTGCTTAGTTGCTTCGTTATTCTCTATCAGCAAACCGAAAATGAAAAAATCCATCACACTGTATTTTGCCAGAGATCAGAGATCATGGTCTTTTTAATAAGTATTAATTGACAACCAACTCAGGACAAGTTAATCCTGGAAGCTGTATAAGACACAGAATGGTTTAGGTGTAGTCAAAAGGTTAAAAGGAAATTAACATTTTTTGTTGAGTAACTATCAAGTCCTTCTTATATAGAAGTATGCTTCTTTTGACAGTCTAATGGCGTCTACTTATTTATAAAGGCAGGTTTCTGCCCCTGTCCCCTTCATGGTGACTTACTCAACGAACCAAACGTTTACTTTATGTTCTTTAGAAGGAAAATGAAAAGAATAATGCCTCAAGATTAAATAGCTCAAGAGAAATCTGTACTAACTTTTTATCTGAAACATGGCACAGCAAACTACTGTAAACTCGAAGCAATGGAAAAGATATACTGTGAGCAGGGAAACTATCTATAAAAAGCAGATTGTGAATATTGGCTACTATGAGAAATGATGGAAGCACAGTGCTTGTCATTTAGTAAGCTATTCAATAAAAAGTAGCTGTTATTGTCATTAATGATAATTTTTATGATGGATATAACTTACTAGAGAAACTAGTCTCTCTCAAAAAGTTGCCCAAGTATACTTTTATGACAATGATGTTCATTTAAGAGTTGTTAAATGTTCTTCTCTGAAATAGGTTCTTTAACAAAATGCACATTGATGCTGGGTACACCATTAGAAAGACACATTAATTGATGGCCTCTAAATATGGAAAAGTGTGATTCTGGGCACCTGAGAAACTATGTGCAATTCATAACAATAATGGGGAAAATGTCCAAGCAAATTTTCTACTACGCTGACCTCCCCGTACATTTTCCCATCATTGTAGTTGGTCTTTTCCGACATTTTACTTAGAAGTGTCAAACTTAACACTACTCTTTTAAAAGAAAGTGTGAAATAGCTAAATTTCCACTATTTATTAACTATCTGCTTGTCCTTTAGGCGTCTCTCTTTATTTGCTGCATATTTTCCCTAATTATTTGTGTCATTACCTGGAAAACAGTGTTAAAATTCTATTGCTCCAATTAATTGTTAAACAGTTCTGGTAAAAATTTTGATAGTAGAGATAACTTTTCCTTTTAATCTGTGATAATTATTAAACATAAACTTGGTTATGAGTCTTCAAGGCCATTACTTACTGAAATGAAACTTAATATATGAGCATCTTTGGACAAATCCTCTTGGACATTCTCAATTCTTGCGTAAGGCAAAATTATTTTTCTCCACATGGGTCTTCTAAGAGTCTATGAGGCCACTGTGTAATCATCTTAAGTATGACTTTTTGAGGAATTGGCACGTGCACTCATACACAAAACTCAGTAAACACAGTTATGGGGTCTGAGAAAATTAACTAAGCCTACAGGATAGAAGACTACAGTAAGTTCATTAAAAATGTAAATGCCAAAAATAGCTATGAATTTTCACACAACTAGGATTTTTTTTTTACTATTTCAAGGGATTGATTTTTAAATGCTTGTCAGTGACCATAGAACAATGAATTTATATGAGAAGTAATAAGTAGTAATAAAACTAATGGCAGCAAAATACATGAAAAATATTTATCTGCAATTGTCATCAAAGAAATTTTAAAAGTCAGGTCTCATTTTGTCCTTACAAAATTGGCCAAAACTAAAGAAGATGAATATGAACTCATATATAATTGTAGAAACAGATTCACTCACACTTATTTTTGCAGCTTCATTAAAATGTAATTGATGTACAATAAACTGTACATATTTAAAGTATACAACTTGATAAGTTTTGACATAACTTGTCATACCTGTGACACCATTGCCATATCAAGATAATGAACATATCCATCACCCCCAAGAGTTTCCTTGTGCCCTTTTGTAATTGATCTCGCCCTCATCCTCTCCCTTCTTCTAAAGCAATTACTGATCTGCTTCTGTCACTATAAATTAGCCAATATTTTCTGAAATTTTATATAAATATAATCACAGAGTATGTGCTTGTTCATTGTCTCACTTCCATCACTCAGCATAATTATTTTAAGATTCATCCATGTTGTGTGTATCAATAGTTCATTCCTCTTTAATACATTGAATGACTACACGTCAATTGTTTACCATCTGAAGATGGGCTTTTGAAAGTTTTTCTTTTTCTTTTGAGGGGGTAGGTATATAAGGTTTCTCTGTGTATTGGTGTACAAATCTTTATGTGGACATATGTTTTCATTTCTTGGGTAAATACGTTGGAGTGGAATGGAAAGGTTATGTTGTAGGTGTATGTTTAACTTTTTGAGGCACTGTTAGACTGTCTTCAGGAGAGTTCCAGTTGCTTTACTTCTATGCTAATTCTTGGCATGATCATTTTTTTTTGTTTATTGTTGTATTTAATTTCAGTTATTATAGTTTGTATATTTTGGTGGCATTAAAACTATTTTTTAGGTTGACTTATTTTAATTGACAGTTGTATTTTGTTGATATATAGAAGCACAATTTTTGTTTATTGACCTTGCATTCTGGACTCCTAAACTCACTTATTAGTTGTTTTGTAGATTTCTTAGATTTTTTTTTTTTTACATAGACAATAATGTCTGCAAATAGACATGGTTTTCCTTATTCCTCTCCAATCTCCCTCCCTTTCTTCCTTTCTTCTTTCCTTCCTTCCTCTGTCCCTTCCTTCCCTCCCCTCCTGTCCCCTTCCATTCCTTTGGATGAAAAACTAGTCTCTCTCAAAAAGTTGCCCCAAATTATTATACTTTGGTCAAAGTTAAATCCAATTTTTGTGAGAATTAGTCACTCTTTTCTTTCCTTTTCTTTTCCTTTCCCTCACCCTCTCCCTCCTTCTCACTCTGTCTGCTCTCCTCTTTGACCAAAGTACATTACTTAAACATTAATTTTTAATTCAGTTTATTTGTATGTTGTTTAGGATATTGCAGCCTCATTTATAAGTGAAATATGTAATTTCCCCTTTGTAATAATGTATTTTCTCCAATTTTAGTATCAGGTGTATCCAGATTAAGTAGAATGATTTTGAAGTATTTCTTCTTTTTCTATTGTCTATAAGATTTGGCATGATCTGTTTTTCGAAATTATCTTTTACTTTTATTTATAAATATTAGTTGTCTATTTTTTGAGACTTTGGAAAAAAAAATAAGAAGTTAATTGATGACTCCATACTGAGCCTCAGAGTCAAAGCATTCTATAATAGTCATACTCTTATCTGACTATGTGAATGTTACTTTCTTTGCATTATTATTATTATTATTGCTTAATATTTCGATGCAGCACTAGTCTGATTTCTCTTCTGAATGTATTTATCTTCGTTCATTCTTTACGAGGGTTTTGTTTCTAGTCCTTATCATAAACATTGTTATTGTTATTAAATTTTAAGCCTTTTGAATTCTGTGAAGGCAAAATGTGGAAACCTAATAAACACGTGTAAAAAATAAAAAAAAATTGCCTAAGTATACTTTTATGACAATGTTCACTTAACAGCTATTAACATAGCTTCCCTCCCCTCCCTTCCTTCCTCCACCCCTTCCTCTCCCCTCCCCTGCCTCTGTCCTTCCCCGTCTTCTCCCCTTCCCTTCTCCCTTTTCCTTTCTCCCCCCCCTTTCCTCTCCCCTTCTTTTTCCTTTTTTCTTCTTCCTTCATCCCACTTTGGACTGTTTAGGAATTCTAAGGCTGTTTATTAGAAGTCACAGGAACAGACACATTTGTCTCATTTTTTTACCTCAGGGAGAAAGCAGTTGGGTGTTTTACCGTAAAATATGATGTTAGCTGTAGTGTACATGCCCTCATCAGGTGGATGAAATTTTCTCCTATAACTAGTTTTCTGAGAGTTTTTATCATGAGTAAATGCTGGATTTTGGCAAATGTTATTTATTTATTTGTTTGTTTGTTTATCATTTATTTTTTGAAACAGAGTCTCACTTTGCCTCCCTCTGTAGAGTACCGTGGTATCACAGCTCATAGCAACTTCAAACTCTTGGGCTCAAGCAATTCTCTTGCCTCAGCTTCCCAAGTAGCTGGGAGTACAGGCGTCTGCTGCAACACTGGCTATTTTTAGAGATGAGGTCTTGAGGTCTCGCTCTTACTCAGGCTGGTTTAAAACTCTTCAGCTCAAGCAGTTCACTCACCTCAGCCTCCCAGAGTGCTTAGGATTATAGGCGCGAGCTACCCCGCCCCACCCTTGTCAGATGTTTTTTATGCTTCTACTGAGATGATCATTCGGTGTTTCATTTTTAGTCTGTTAATTTGATAAATCACTCTGATGGATGTTGGATATAAACTAGTCTTCAATTTCTAGAATAAATTCTACTTGGTCACAATGTATCATTCTTTTTTATATAATTTGACTTAATTTGGTAATATTTTAAGGATTTTTACCTTAAAATAGTCATGTACCTGTAGTCATGAGGTCTAAGAGTTTGTAATTTTCTTTGCTTATAAAGTCTTCATCAGATTCTGGACTCAGGATAATTCTGCCCTCATGGAATGAGTTGAGAAGTGTTCTCCCTTTCAATTTTTCTGTAAGAGATTATACAGAATTGTTACTACTTTTTACTTAAGTGTTTATTAGAATTCATTACTGAATCCATCTATATCTGGACTTTTCTTTGCGGGAAGGCTTTTAATTACAAATTAATTTAATTTATATAGGACTATTCAGTTTATTTCTTGACTGAGGTTTGGTAGTTTTTATTTTTTTGAGAAGGTTGTTCATTTCATCAAAATTGTTGCATTTCTTAGCATATAGTTATTTATGCTACTTAAGTATTTTGAAAACAGTTTTGTCTTCTTAATGTCAGGAAATGTAATAATATCACCTTTCTTATCATTGATATTGGTGATATATGGTATGTCTTTTTCCTTAATAAGTTACTTTGGATTTCATTTGCTCTTTCTTTTCCTCATTTTTTAGTGTGGAAGCTCAAGGTATTTATTTGAGACTCCTCCTACTTTTGAAAAAGTCAGATGGTTAGCATTACATATTTTCCACTAAACAAGGCACTAGTTTAATCCCACAAATACTGATGTTATGTTTTCATTTTCATTCAGTTCAAAACTTTTAATTTCTCATATGATATAATTTTGGACCTATTGTTTATTTAGAAGTTTTTTGTTTAATTTCTAACTATTTGAATATTTTCTAGAGACATTTTTTGGTTAATGATTTCTAAGTTTATTTGTTTGTGGTCAGAGAACATATTTTATGTGGTATTATATATTATTCACATGTATTTATTTGCATATGTTGAACCATCCTTGGATGCTGGTATAAATCTCACTTGATCATGTGTATTATTTTTTTGGTGTGCAGTTAGATTCAGTTTGCTAGTATTTTATGGAAGATTTTTGCCTTTCTGTTCATCAGAGCCATTGTACTACAGTTTTTATTGTTGTTGTTCCTTTCTGGTTTTGGTATTGAGGTAATGCTAGTCTAGTAGAATGAGTTAGGAAGAATTCCTTTTTCAATTTCTTCTTAATAATTTGAGATTAGGAGTTTTGTTTTGTTTTTTTGGTAGAAAAAACGTTTGGTAGAATTTAGTAATAAAGCTGCTGGTCCTGGGCTTTTTTCTTTTGGGAGACATTTTGCTACTGATTCAATGTATTTGGTTTTTAGTGGTCTGTTTAGGTTTCCTATTTCTTTGTAGTTTAATCTTGGTAGCCTATATGTGTCCAGGAATTTATGCATTTCTTTTAAGTTTTCCATTTTGTTGTCATATATTTGTTCATATTAGGGTCTAAAGATCATTTGAATATCTTTGCTATCAGTTTCATTGTTCCTTTCTTCATGGCAGATTTTCCTTATTTGGGTCTTATTTATAATTTCATTTTTGGTTAGTCTAGTGAATGGTTTGTCAATTTTGTTTATCTTTGAAAAAACCTCCAAATTTTTATGTCATTGATCTTTTGTATTATTACTTTCTTACCTATTTTGTTTAGTTCTGTTCTGATCTTTATTATTTCTTTCTACTAACTTTGTAGGTTATTTTTATTGTTGCTTTTCTAGTTCCTGAAGTGCATAATTAGGTTCCTATCTGAAATCTCACTCCCTTTTTTATATAGGTGTTTATTGCTATATAAACTGCTTTGTTGTATGTTATAGGATTTGGTGTGCTGTATTTCCTTTTCACTTGAATCAAGAAATTGTTTTATTACCTTCTTTATTATTTCATAGACCCATTGATTGTTTAGGAGCTTGTTGTTTAATAGTTCCATGTTTTTGTATAGTTTATAAAGTTCCTCTTGTTACTGATTTCTAGTTTTATTCCATTATAGTTGAGAAGATATTTGATATTTGATATATATATTTGATTTTAATTTCTCTCACAACTCATAAAAATTAACTCAAGATGAATAAAAGATTTCAATGTTAGGCATGAAACCAACAAATTCTAGAAGTAAATGTTGGAAAAACTCTTCTAGATATCAGCCTGGGCAAAGAATTTATGAAAAAGACTCCAATGCCTAATAGTAACAAAAGAAATAAAGAAATGAGACTTGATTAAACTTCAAAGTTTCTGCACAGCTAAAGAAATAATCCACAGAGCAAATAAACAACCTATAGAATAGAGAAAATATTCATAAGCTATACAATTGACAAAGGGCTAATAATAAGAATCTACAAAGTACTTCAGCAAATAAGCAAGGAAAAAAATGAACTCCACTTAAAGTAGGCAAAAGACATGAACAGAAGTTTTAAAAGAAGATAGATAAATGGCCAATAAAAATATGAAGAAATGCTTATTGTTACTAATCATTAAGGAAATGCAAATTAAAACCACAATGCAATATCATCTTATTCCTATTTAGATGCTGGCATGGATGCAGAGAGAAAGGAATGATTATACACTGTTGGTGGAACTGCAAATTATTACAACCTCTATTAAAAACAGTATGGAGTTTCCTCAAAGAACTAAAAGTAGATCTACCATTTGATCCAGCAATTGCACCAGTGGGTATATGTCCAAAGGAAAAGTTGTTTTATCAAAAAGATGCCTATACTAGAATGTTTATTGCAGCACAGTTCACAGTTGCACAAATGTGAAATCAGCTCAAGGGCCTACCAATTCATGAGTAGATTAGCAGAATGTGTTATATATACTACAGAATGCTACTCAGCCATGAAAAAGGATGAATTAATGCCCTTTTCAACAATTTGGACAGAACTAGAGATCATTATCCTAAATGAAGTAGCTAAAGAATGGTTAAACATACACCACATGTACTAACTATGAAATTGGAAGTAACTGATGAGCACACGTGTGCACAGAGAGAAGTAAAACTTCATGGAAATCAAGCAGGGAATGAGCTAAAACGTACCTAGTGTACAATGAACACTATCTGGGTGATGGGTACACTTACAACTGTGACTCAAACATAACTAAAAACATTCTTACTCCCATAATATTTCAAAATTAAAAAAAAAAAAACCTTCTGCAACTTGTTTTGTGGCCTAACATATGATCTGTCCTTGAGAATATTTCGTGTGCTGAAGAGAATGTATGTTCTGCAAGTTTTGGATAAAATGTTCTGTTAATGTCTGTTAGGTTCATTTGGCCTACAGTGTAGTTTAAGTCCAATGTTTTTATATCAGCTTTCTGTCATGATCTGTCCAGGGCCAAAAGTTGGGTCTTGCAGTCCCCAATATTATTGTATTTGGGTCTATCACTCTGGTTATTTTTAATATTTGCTTTATTTACCTTGTTGTTCTTATGTTGAGTACATATATATGTGTATATATATATATATATATACATATGTATATATATATATATTCACAATTGCTATATCCTCTTGCTAAATTGATCCTTTTACTATTATTTTATAACTTTCTTCATCCCCTTTTATTTTTAAAATATATTTAAAGTATATTTTGTCTGATATAAATAATAGCTACTTCAGCATACTTTTTGTTTCTGTTTGCATAAAATATCCATATCATTCCTTTCCTTTCAGTCTATGTATGTCTTTACAGGTGAAGTGAATTACTTGTAGACGGGTTATAATGGGTCTTTTTATCCACTCAGCCAGTCTGCATCTTTTAATAATATCTTTTAAGTCATTTACATTCAAGCTTTTATTGATCGATGATGACATACTCCTGTCATTTTGTTAACTGTCTCCTGATTGTTAGGTGTCTTCTTTGCTTCTCTCTTTCTCTGTTATTGTTTATCTTTATCTTTGCATTTTGGTAGTTTTTTTGTAGTGACAATACTTGACTCCTTTCTCATTTGTGTATCTTCTCTACATTCTAGTGGTATTTATAATTTCATGTTCTTTCATAATGGTAGGTAACATCCTTTGTTTATGGATATAGAATTTTTAAAGTATTTATATAAGGCATGTCTAGTGGGCAGGAATTGTCCAGGAAAACTTTTACTTCTTCTTAATTTCTGAATAATGCCTTTGCTGGGTATAGCATTTTTGATGACAGTTTTTTGTTTGTTTTGTTTTCTTTCAGCACATTGTATATATTATTCCATTCTCTTCCAGCTTGTAAGGTTTTTACCAAGAAATCTGCTTCTGGTCTATTGGGGATTCTCCTATATGTGACTTGGTACTTTTCTCCTGATACTTTTAGAATTCTGTTTTTTAATTTTGACTTTTGACAGTTTAATTATAATTTGCCACAGAGGAGACCTTTTTGGGTTGAATCTACTTGAACTTGCTGTAGTTTCCTTATGGTTTCTTTGGATTTAGTCAGCATCACTGACGTCTGTGAGTTCCTCAGTGGCTGAGGCTGCAGGTGTTTGTGGAGGCTGTGGAGAAGTTTTGCTGAGAGCAAGGACAATGATCATTAGGCCCCTGAAGATTATGCCTGGGCATGCACTGGTCTGGCCAACTTGAGGGGGTAAGGTTGGTTGTAGTGGTGGCGGTGGGCCTTGAGTGAGCCAGTGTTTAGGGTTGTCATGCAGCAGCCCTGATGCTGGGGTGAAGCAGAGTCAATATTAACATTGGTGGCCCAAATCAGGTAGTTTTAGGGCTTTGGTAAATATGTGTTTAGGCTTTCTGTGTCCTGGGTTAGCCTCCCTGAAGTGCTAGACTGCCTGTTGCCCCAGATGTAGGGTATAGTTTGGGCTTGGGTGCAGAGGATGCATCTGCTCCCCTGGGTCCAGCAGGTGTCATGATGCTGCAGCTCTCTCAGTCCTATAGACTACATAGCCCACTGTCATAGACTCAGGGCTTGCCAGGTCTAAGGATCTCTCAGAATTGGAGATATCTGTGGTAGAGACGTGGACATCAGGGATCTCCCACTTACCTTTTCTTCACAATGGGGAGTCCCTCCTGGCTTTCAAGTGATTCTAGCCGGCTCATTTGCTTCCCTCTTCATGTTTTCATCTTGAGTTTTCATGTCTCAGAGGATCTTTGTCACTTCCTTTCTGAATTTCCTTGTTCTCCCTTAGACTCTCTTTTTAATGTGTGGTTATCTGTTTGTTATTTTGGTCTTTGTGGAGGACATGATATTGGGTGCCTGTAGTCAGCCATTTTGATATCTTTCTGATACCGTTTTTTGGGGGTACAATCTTGAAGTAGTATCAAAAACTCTAATTCATTTGACACAACATTTCTACTTTTAGGAAGATACCTAAGGAAATAGTTGGTGAGATAAAGAAATGTGTATGCATAATGAACTTATCACAGCATTGTTTATACCATCAAAGTAACAGAAATGCTCTGAATATTTAGCAATATGGGACTGGTTAAATAAATTATGCTACAGTTGTTTTATAGAATATCATACTATCATTTACATTGGATCTGTAATTTTGCCATGAAAGTATGTTCACAAAGTAAAAAATATTTAAGTTACAGAATAGCATGTAATATGTAATTTCATTCTTTGATTGAAAAAACCCTACATGCTTATGTATATTTATTCTCAAGGGGAGGAAGGGAAGGTATAACAATGTTTTTTCCTGGGTGATGGGATTTTAATTTAATTTACTATTTTATCTATTTTTAAAACATAATGATCATGAATTACTTAAGTAACTTGTTTTAATTAAAGATAAATTTTAATAGTGGCAGCAGAAACTACTGGAAGCTTAATTTTCCATTATTTAGTTAATTCAACAGAATAATTGAGGTGATACCATTGACTATGGGCCTCATAAAATCGAGTTCATATTGACTTAGGATGTTTTGCATTATATTGCATGATTAACCTTTTTATGAAATTGGTAAACATTTAAAATGACAAGAGGTTTTCAACAATGCAAGGACAACATAGCATCACATTATTCAAATGACTATTAAATCCCATTTGTCTGAGTGTGATAAAACTAAATTACTTTCTAACAAAAAACAGTGGGGGGACAGTTAAAGCCTTTGATTTCATTTAGTTTAAGTATAGAACCCGTTCCTTTGCAGTTGCTTCATCTTGAAAGTGTATAATTAAAAGATATTCTTTGATTTTGCTCATGTTAGAAACATCTCTAATAAACCATTTCCAATGAGTTTCACAGTACTGTTTTGTGCCTTGGATGAAAGTATCATTGCCTAAAGGTGGTAAAATTTAAAAAACAAAAATAAACTGAATTAAGTTGGAACTAGATGTCTTAAATTTGATTTATACTTTTCTTTTTTAGTGTTTGGGGCATACTTCTTTCTCAAGGGATTTATTTTCTGGTTTGCTTTTTGGAGTTTATTCTCATGAGAAACACCTGCAATATTTCATGTAAATCATCACCCTTGTGGATTTACAAAGATGTTTTTCCCTTTTTAAATAACTGGATTTATTTACTAAGTATAAGCTAGAACAATGGAGCTGAGAGTTTGGTTGACATACCAATAATTTACGGCTTTCCCTCAGCGATTTACCATTGTGGGTTTGTATTATTTTTGAGATATATGAACTTTCCTGAAGAAATGAGATTTTTTTCCTTTTCTTTTTTTCTTATTTTTGGTCAAGGAAAGAAATTTGGTCTTTAAGTGCAAATTTCAACCTAAATTGAAAGACATAAACATGTAATTATACCACAGTTTGTTGAGTACCTTGGAGAATTATTTCATAGAATAAGTCTTCACTTTCCTTCAAATAGGATTAGGTCTTATCTGTACATATAATTTATAAATGTCTTCTCTTTTGCATATGGGATATTACCCTTATGTTTTGGGGCCCATGGGAGCAACTAGGCATGCTAAAACCACCTATGAATGTATTACTTGGAACCACTTTTTTGGGGGAGATAAAGATGACAGGGATATACATTAAGTATGCTTCTGGGTTTTAGGTGTAAAGAAAAGCAAGCACTATCTAGGGATAGCTGAGGCTTAGTTGGACCAAAAAGACTGGGGTAAGGAAGAGTTGGAGGAACTGTCATAATTCACAGTACTGGGGTACATGAAGTACAAAATGGAAGTTGCCACAGAGTTGACTTGCTAGTGATTCTTTGGGCTACACTTCTTGGTGTCTTTAAATTTTCTCAAACATCTGATTTGTATCAGCCAACAAATCTAATTAGGGCAGAAATAAGATAAAGTGGTATTGCTGTATAGTTTCTGCTGGGCGGGGTGGGGGGCCCTATGCATGGATGGTCACAGATTAAGTGGTCAGTTCATATTAAATCTAGACTGTTGGACTCTAGAGCTCATTCTATTACTACCCTATAATTCTTCCCAGGAGAAGTAGTATTATCTGAAAATAATATTTATATAGGTCTTTACTGGGGGAGAGAAGTAACTTTTATTTAATACCTAAAATGTATGAGGAATTTTGAGGTGTTTAGAATGTTATCTCATTTAATTCTCACCACATCTTTTTTATTTCTCAAAATAATGCTGCCAAGAGATAATACTCTAACCTGAACCCTAACCCTATATTATAGGTAGGAAGTATGAGACCTAGAGGCACTAAGGCTTCTCCATAGCTACTGGGCTTGGGAAACTCCACGAAGAAATAATCACATTGGAAGGGCTTTGTTGATTGTTTACTTTTGGTTTTGTTTGCGTTTTCTGTTTTCCATCAATAGCAAGCCCCAGTATAGTGCATTAGGAGGAATGTGGGCATCAATGTCCCTATGTTTGTTTATCCTAATTTTAGGTTGCCTCCTTCCTATTTAGAGAATGTAGTAAAGTGAGTTTGTGGTCATTGAACAGCCATGTGCTCCCTGCATTTTTCTGCCCTCTGTATGAAGTTAGGGGCATGTGACTACAGATACTGAGTGGAAGGCGAATGTGTGATTGCTGATTAGTTAAGAACTGCTACACTTCTTCTACCTCTCTCTTTCCTTCCCCTGGTGGTGTTGAAGGCCAGGAATTTCAGATGGAATAACTGTAAGATTCAGAGGCTGCTCAGCTCTCTGAGTCCCCACTTGAAGATCAGCCTCACAGGAAGGAAGCACAGCCCACATACAAAGTGTAAATATAAACAAATGCCCTGGAGATTTGGAGAGTTATTTATTACTGCATTGTAGCCTGTCCCGTTCTTACTAGCACAGACAACAACATCTGGTGATTTTCTTTGATGCCATCTTCTTCCCAAGGCATTTTCCTTCTCCTTTATAGATTGCTGCCTAGAAAAAAAGAATGTTGTTTTTTTTGGGGGGGGGGTGGGAAGTCTTTGTCCACAAGTATGATCAAGAACATCTTTCAGTTAAATCATGTTCAGGACACAATGAGAACTTTGTTAGTGTTAGGTTTAATGACATTGTCAGAAGTCCAGAACTCTATTAGTACATTTGACAGATTATCTGAGCCTTGTGCTGCTGTTTGGGTATGTTTGATGAACGATGATAAGAAGTCTGCTATTTGGGATGAAAGCCTCTTCTCTGTTTTATAATTACTGCAACTTCGTTAAGGCTATAGCAGAAAATTCTATATATGCATAATCTTGCATTTTCAGAATTTAAAAAATGGCAATTTGAATCTAATTATTGGATAGGCAACTTAAAAGGTACCGCTTTTGTTTTTGTTGACTCACAGTTTATAGAAAAAGTGCAGTGCAGAACTACAAGGGGGATTTTCTTTTACATTTTGCCAGCAGAGAAGTAATAGAGCCAGCAGTTCTGAGGAAAAAAAAATAAGATATTCATCGAGGCTGCCTTCAGTTGCTTGGGCACACAGACCATCTGGCAATGAGAGGAGATGGGGGCTCAACATGCCCTTTGTTAATAAAGTGATTGCCACTGGGAGGAATAATTCCTCCTTTAATTGTGTACCTATTTGAGAAGAGAGAGCAAATAAAGGGTCTCCCTTCTCAGATTAAAATGATGAATGACCTTGAAGACTCAGCACTAGTCATCCTTGGAAAGCTGGATACTCATCAACTCTGCTCATTATGAGTCTAGTCCAAGTGTACACAAAGCACCTATTGACTTCAGTGGGAGTGCTGAGGCACAATCAGTCCTGAGGGAGGTGATGTTTTTAAATGATGCTTCCTATCTCCCTGAAAGGCTAAAATTGAAAGCAGAAAACATAGACAACTCAGTTATGAGCCTTAAACTTAGATAAGGCCTGCAATGTGGATTTCACATTAGTATCAACAATTAATGGCAACCACTACTTTCAAATGGAGCTTGCAGTGCTCATTGTCACTCAGTCACTGACACTATGAGGGGAGAGAGAAATGTAAAAGGATCTTCTTAGAAACAATTAATTTACAGTTGATCTGAGAGTAGTGTTAAGTAAAAGAGAGATGCTAGAGTTCATGGCACCTAGACTTTATCAATTGACATTAATAGGTAGTTATGACTGGATTATTTTATTATTTAAACAAATATTAAATGAAACTAATTGTGCTCAGTTCAGTTTCTGTTATGGCTATTATCAAGCAGTTGCTTGATAAAACTATTTTATCATTGTTGAGGACAGTGATTACAATGATGATGACAGAAATACAGACAATGGTAGAAATACAGCCAGGAGTTAGATGAAAGAAAACACCCTGGAAGTGGGGTCCTCTCTCTCAGATTTCATGGAATGTGGATGTTGTAGCCTGATGTTCTTAATTGTATTTATTTCCCTTTGCTTTATTTTAGCCATGATCATGGTTTCAATAGCACCTCTGCTGTCAAGGAGAGTTGCCAAATGGGCTAGAAACTAAATGTTTCAAAGCTGTGTTGATTGATCTTACTGAGGAGGCACGTGGGGGACAACTAAAGTGGGAGGAAGGTTATTCTGCATGAGTTTTTATTATTCATTTGAAACCTGGATTCTTAGGAATAAAGCATTTGCAACTAAGCAACACCTAAGAATTACTAGGTTAATATTCACTGTACCTGTTTTATGGCCAGAACATGCCTTAAGTTCTTTACTTGTGTCTCATAAAAAAATTCCAAAATCATTCTAAGCAGAATCCAAATATTTAGAGTAAGACTTTGTGTATGCACCATTAGTGACAATATATTACCAGCTAGCACAGTGCATTAGTGATTTTCAATAAGGATGTTTTAAGTACCAATCTCATTAATCTTATTACTGTGCTAGGTAATAAGTGTATCAACAAACATGTGTTAAGTTTTTTCTCATTTTGTGTCGGTTAAATACTGTACTAAGACCCATTCTCCAGCAGGTTTCTCTTTTTTTTTCTACTTTCTATCTCAAATCATCTTCCCTCGCCTACCCCCAGTGACGGAATCTTTACACAGTTGCATGCACTTTCTAGCACACTGCAAGTTTTTCATAATAGTTAAACAACTCTAATTACTATGCATAATTGAAGAGTAGTTTTCCACAGTGCATGTGCAGTTACCTGAAATCTATTCTACAAAATACTTAAATAACTCTTTTCCCCATATTACTTTTGTAAGGAAAACAGGTATCTTTTAATAATCTCCTTCACCCTTCCCCCCATTACATGTAGAATGAGACTTTCTTTGGAATAAGCAATGTTCTCCTATCAGTTTAATCTTGTCAGCACAGTTTGCTCAGAAAAAGATGATTAAATTGAGAAGGGCGTGGACTTTGTCCATTACTAGAACCTATTAATGTTTAATTCAACAGTAATTATTTACTTTTTTACCTTCTAAACAGAGACCATTAATTTTCTTTCCTAAGGCTCTAAATACTTGCTTGATATCATGAAGAAATTAGCTCTGCAAAAGCAAAGTTTCATAATTTTTTTGACTCTTGGCAGAGTTAAGTCAGAGGAGGGACAAAAGGACTTTGAAAGATCTTTCCCATAAAGAAAAATTCTCTTGACAGTTTTGAAGTGTGACATAAACAAAATAGTATTTTCTTTGGCTTAATAAATACATATACATAAACATCACCTTCAGTCAATTTCCCCAGCCTTTACAAAGTATTAATATATAGCTCTATGTATACATTTTTAAACATGCTTTGTTGGTAAATTTGTTTTGTTTTCAGTTTTACATTTACTAGTGTAGCTTTTAGTTTTGGGTAATATTTAATCTATTAATGACACACTAATGAACAGAAGGAAGAGTAAGATAGAATTGTTGCCTTAAAACCTTAAAAATGGTCAGAAACTCCTGCCTTGTGAACTGATGACTCCCCAACCTCTAAGCAGGCAATGTCTTCATCGGAAGACTGAGAAAATTAAATCTTACTATGACATTACAGCTCCATTGCATCATGTCAACATCAACTTAGTAATTAACCTAAAGTTGTTGTTGTTCTTTAAAGCGGTTTAAATCCACTTTTTGGAACATTCTGAGAGCCATGTTATTCGTGCAAACAAAATGACAGTGGCCAGAGAAGGTTTCACAGCAGCACTTCTCCAACGGCAAAAAGCTCAACACCTTCAGTGAGGGTGCTTGCATTCACACACACCCTTGCACACTCACGGAGTAATAACATTCTCGCAGGACTTTGCAGGACAGAATCTATGCCTGAGTGTGCTGATTAATTTGTGTAATTCTTTTGCAAGTGTTACACAGTAGGCTTTTTGGGTGTACACGTACATATTAATACAGTAGACTTAAAGTCACATATGCACAACAAAACAAATCATAAATAATGAGATACTAAAAACCAACTGTCACTGAGGTAGCAATTATTGGTGTCTCTTTTTTGCTTCAGTGACTTTTTCCTTTTACCCTGAGACATGCAAACAGAATAAACAATTAGCGAAATAATTGATGATCAGTACCTTCAAAGCTTGTGGTGACCTGGTTTATGCTTTATAAGCTTAATAATGAGAACACCTCTTATTACTGATTAGTGTGCTGCCTGGCGCTCTCCGATGGTGCTTGGGAGGTACATCTGGATCAGACAAAAGGTTTTCATCTGCCCTTTACAGTTAGTTGGTCCCTAATGAACTGAGCTTTTGTCCCTTGCTGTTTTTAGATTCCAATTAGACTTGTTTATAGACTAGACAAATAATTAAAGATGTACTGTTTTCCATGACTTAATATTGTCTTCCAATAGGGTTGTATTGCAGTTGGTGGCAATTAACATATATAGTTATGCTTTTAATCATTTATGTATTAAAACACATGCAAAATGTGCCCATGTTTTCTTAGTCTTCTTTGTTCTTGTCAACCCATTCTCTTAACTTGCATCGGGTATGCTAATTACCCTCTGTCAAGCTAGGGTAATTTATCTTTTCCAACAAAAAAATTCAGTTTTTATTTTATGCTTGAGAAAGTAAAAGAATGGCAGTTTATTTTGGAGCTTTCAGAACCAGAAAAAATTGCTTTAAGGTTATGACAAACTGATTTTGTGTTGTGCACAGCAAGAAGTATTAAACAGATAAATAGCATGTCATGTTAGAAATTTTATGTTAAAGTATACTTTCTTATCCTTTTCGTTGAATTTTCTATCAACTTGCATTCTGTGTTAGGCTGTTATGCAAAATATCTGTGTGAAATAATTCTTGATCACAAAAAGAGGGAGAATGAAATAGAGGAATTTTTGGTAGCCGTGTCATCCCAAAAGAAATGAAAAATTCCCACAATCCCCAGAGACTGTGGAAATGTTCGTTTTTTGGTAAGTTATAGAGAAATATTCAAAATGGTAGCTCCAGGGTCCTTCCTATTTTCACAGTTTTTAAACAAAGGTTTTAAATGTATGTCCTCACGTTTTATCAGTGAGATGGGCAACTCTTTAAAGTGCCTGTAGGATTTTTAGGAAATGTGTGACATTAGCTAACGCATCCCAAACTCTACTCCTTCCACATTGCGGGCTTTCCGTAAGTATCTATTAATGGATTAACTTCTCCATCTCTATCCATGGGGGTTGTCTGATTTTGAGGTAAGTCTTAGTGAAAGGGCTATGCCCTGGAATTCGAATGGACTCATATGAACATGTACCCTCCCTGAGAGGTATTATTTAAGTAGGTGAGCTTTTTGTCCTCCTGAAACATCTGGGTGTCTTACATAAATGTTAGTGGAAAGCAAAACTAGTACAGTTAGGTACCTTTTAAAGTTATGATGTATTTGTTGTCTTCAACCCACTGGGATAGTGAGTAAAAATAGCAAATATTCTTTATTCTCCAGGCTTAAGGGAAGGATGGGCATATAATTCTAGTTGCATTGTAGCCGGAATGCATATAACACCTTGGGCATTTTATATAAGATATACTTTGGATGGCTAATAATTCTTCAGATACTAAAACCTGATACCCTACTATGCCAAAATTTTTCTAAAAGCACATTTCCAGCTGTGTTTCAAATATTTGAGGTTAATACCAAGTGGGCTTTTTTTTTTCCATATGCAATTATGGTCAGAAAAAGACTGAGATAATAAACTCCTACATAATTGAGGACTGCATAGTAGGTCCTACGTACATAGACTCAGGGTGAGTGTGTCAACACACAATCAAGTTGTTGGATTCTCTTTCTGTTCTTTTATAAGGCAGGCTAACAAATGACCACAGCACATGGAGTGCCAACGGCCAGTGGGCTCCTAGCTGGGGATCCCACACATTCTGTCCCTGTGAGTTACATGCTTGTAAGGAGTTAGTTGTCTTTATTCCCAAGTCCATCTATGCCATTTTTACTTGTCATTTTAACCACATAAAATTACTCATAATTATAATTACGTTTGACATCCATGAAATATGAGTGCAGATGAGAAGGTCCTGTTTCTGTGACAACCAAATTGAGTGCCTTGGAAAAACATATTTTTCAGAAACATGTATAGATACCTCAATTAGACTGCCATATCAGTCTCTCTAAGTTGAAGAAACCCAAACCAAAATTTATACAAAATACACTGTGGCTGAGGTGTATTCAAGAAAGATGAAGGGGGGCACCAAAAAGTAGATAGACCCACATTCAGTGAAAAGGCACACAGAGAAATGAAAAATATTTGATTCCTCATGACTAAATTGGTAAAGTAATTTATAGTCATACATTTTAAGTTTAAATGAGATGCTTGAGATATATATTCTTTTTAACTATATTTCACTTAAACTGTTTTTCTGGGTTAACTGGACAAATATTATTCCCATTTGCTTCTGATCAGAGAAGTAGTGAGTACTGTAGTGAGTGGAATTTCCTCACAACAAGTGCCTTGGGTAATTCATTAACTAAACATTTTGAATGGGAGCCCAGACTCACACTAATTTTCCTGCATTTTGCTGCATGGTAATGTTAGAATGAAACAACTTGAAAGCATGGAAAAGTATCACTGTCTCAATGTATACCACACTAAAAAATTAAATTATGGGTAAATCAAGGGACTTATTCAATGAGATTCTTTACATAGTGGGTGTCTAAGTGATCTTATACTACATTACTCCTCAAAGCATGAATCCTGCACATTTATTTGTGAAAACATAATTTCTTCCAATATTAGCTGTTACTTGCTGAATAGTAGGCTATCTGGATTTTGGCAACCAGTTTTAGGATTTCTCCCATTTATATGCATATCTAGTGCAGAGTGTGTAAGTGAGAACTAGGCCCTGGGTAACCAACACATTAGCATGTGTGAAAATAACTCAATTAACACAGGTAGAATGTGAGAATGTCCGTTAATTCCTCAGGAAACAATGGCTGCTAGCGCTAGGACCAATGTAGGGTCTTGCAGATGGTGTCAAACCAACTGTGTTTGCAAAAACACAATGCAGCATCTGGAGGGCTGGCGAAATCCAACAACTTTGGAGAAGGCAAGTCAGATTTGATCAGAGAGACCAACACTTGACCACATGAGTGTCTCAGCTTCCTGGGATGTGTTCCAAAATCCATCCATCTCATCCAGTGTGACAGTCAAAAAAGTCACACTTCACATCTCTGCATCAAGTCATGTCTCCGACTGTCACACAACTCGGCCTGCCTGACAGAATAAATTTATAGCATCCTCCAATGGCTTCCTCACCTTTTTTTAAGTACATAACCTTTTCTTCCCTTTAAGTAAGAGAAAATGCATAATAGACAAACTGAGTTGCAAATGCAGTTTTCTGTGGACAAAGGGAGAGTTCAGGGATTTTAATAATTTCATTGATTTTAGAAAATGATTTATCCTCCACCAGTTGTGGACATCATGGGATCAACAGTGTAACCACCTGATCATGTGTGTGGCGGTTCAGAGCAAGGGCTCTTGAATCTGACTTTATGAATATAAATAGCATTGGCTATTACCAGCATCTTCCCTGGGCTTAGATTTATTTCTTTTATAAGAATTCAGGGATAGTAATAATATATCTCATCAGGGTGTCATGAGGCTTTGATACGTGTAGAATATTTAGCATATTATCTGGCATATGACACAAGGTAAATGAATGTTAAGCATATATTATTTTAAACCTTAGCTATGAGTTAAGTCTGTGTCAAATTGTGAGAGAGAACAGAGTGTGTGTGGAGGGGGGACTATGGACAAAGGACTGGGAGGTGGTTTTCCTGCTCTAGGTTTATGAGACAGATAAAAAAGACACCTCTGATGGGTACTGCCAAAATTTCCAGGGCGGGAGACTGTTATGAAGTGTGCACTTGCTTGGAGTCCCTCCTGTTCCATGTCTACCTACCATCAAGAATTGATGGCAGCAGATTGCAGGTAGCTGGAGGTCTGGGGACCTAGGACCCTGATCATCTTCGCTTCTATTTTAACTAATGGTAATAATGATAATAAAAATAACAATACAGGCAAAGTATTTGGTATATTTGGGGTTTGTTATAGTGCTTATCACTATTTTAAGTATTTTAAAAAATATATTAACTGGTTTAATATATTCAGCTACTCTATGAGGTTTTATTCCCATTTTACAGATCAATAAACAGAGGCATAGTGGTCTAAAAAGTGGAAGAGGTAGAATTTGAACCCGGGAAGTCTGACTCTGGAGTTTGAGCCATAGGCTATGTTATTAGGGGTAGATATGTATTTTCACTGTAGTTTGTTTCATCATATTGTGCTATGACTTTCAACTCTTCCATACCTTTTATTCATCAAATAAGTAAAAATTCCAAAGACTGTTGGAAATTATAAATAATTAGTTCATTAGGAGTAGGTATAGTAACATAATTCACTGATTCTATGAGGGCACTCAACAACAGCTTTCATAATTGCTGTAAGTGCATTTTCTCCTAGGGAAAAATAATTGAGAGGAATTCTCTACTGGGGGTGATTTTGTGTTTAATAAATTATACTACTGGTCCTACTAAGTCACCAAATCACAGGCTGATATATCAGTCTGAGTTCAGCCAGGAAAACGAAAGCCATCAAAGTACTTTGGGTTACAAATGAGACATTACTATGTATGGAAATAAAGGATTACAAAACTTTTGGAAATTCCAAGAGGATGAAGTCAGGAGGCCTTTCAGAAAGTATTGCCGGAAACCCCGTGATACAGGGTTTGCAGGAAAGCTGCAGCCAGTGACTTCATCCTGTCACTGGCTAAGTTCCTAAGCCTTCAGTGTGTAGCACTTAGCGGGTGTTTCTTAGTAGAAATGCTCAGAAATCAATGGCAGGCCACAACCTTGGATAATGCAAGCTTTCTGTCTGCAGTTGACACTGGTAAGAAAGTTTCAGGCTGTGAGAGTGTCTCTCCTAGGCCAAATGTAAAGGTCAAAGGCACATGAAAATGTAGTTGCAGACTTTCCTCCTACAGTGCACAGAGGAAGGTAAGTGGGATGACACCACTGCTGCCTTCAGTGTTGTCCCTGCACTGAGACAGGGAGTCAGGAGTCAGCTGGGTCATCCTTCTGCTTCCTGAGATGCTGTCAGCCATACCAGGAGAGTTATTTTGAAAATACATTAGTACAGAGTCCGTTTTTTTTTTACTGTGATAGTAAAATGGTTTAATATTGAATGTTCATTTATTAATCCGACAGATATTTACTGGTCACTTTCTTTATTCTGAAAACTGTACTAGGGACTCCCTCGCCACTATGACACAGGCCTTATACAGGTTTTCAATGAAGATTTTTTAAATGAATGATTAATTGAATATCATAAAGGTATTAAGACAGCAGTGCACCAGGGACCAGTTTCATATAAGACCGTTTTTCCATGACAGGGCTTGGGGGGCATGGGACAGGAGGCGGAGCTCAGGAAGTGGGCAGCGATGGTAGTGATAGGGAACAGCTGTAATGAGGGACAAAGCTCTCCTGGCCTGTGGTCTAGTTCCTAACAGACCACAGTCAGAAACTATCTTGGCACCAGGGACTTATCTCCTGGAAGACAATTTTTCCATGGGATGAGGGTGGAGGATCTGCTGTGAGGACTGGTTTTTAACAGGCCGTGGACTAGCACAGACAGGTCCATGGCCTAAGGGTTGGAGACCACAGTATTAAGATATTTTTTTGCCATGTAACAGATACTGTAATCATTATGTGTCACATGAATAGGACAGATACATGCCAGAGAAATTCAAAAGAGGAATTAGCCATTTTTAACTTTTGTGACCAAGGAAGAGCTTGTTAAAGACATAGGATTTGAGCAATGCCTTAAAAACAAAAGGCCTGGCTCGGCACCTGTGGCTCAATGGATTAAGGTGCCAGCCACATACACCTGAGTTGGCGGGCTCGAATCCAGCCCGGGCCCGCCAAACAGCAATGTTGGCTGCAACCAAAAAATGGCCGGGCGTTGTGGTGGGCACCTGTAATCCCAGCTACTTGGGAGGCGGAGGCAGGAGACTCGCTTGAGCCCAGGAGTTGGAGGCTGCTGTGAGTTGTGATTCATAGCACTCTATCCAGGGTGACAGCTTGAGGCTCTGTCTCAAAAAAATAAAATAAAAATAAAAAATAAAGGCCTTAAATTGTACTGCCATGAGCAATTTAGTTACATCAGACTCTAAACTTAGATCTCTATGATCTATTGATATTATTACCATTGTAATGGTAATAAAATTGTATATACATTGTATATTGGTAGCAGCTATGGCTCAGAAAGGTTATGTACCTTGTCTAATACCACACAGCAAAAAATGGTCAGAAGGGAGCTTCGCTCCAGACTAATGAGAATCCGAAGCCTCTTTTTAGCTTCACCATGCCCAGTACCAACTATGTTTTTGGCTTCACATTTAAACTGAGATAAACAGAGCTCCCAAATATAAGTTTACACACTTCTCAGTAAAGCCACACAGGTGATCCAAGCATTACGTAGAAAGCTAGACATAAATACACATTGAAATATATATGTTTAGTATAAGCATATCTGATATAAACAAACACTCACCCATCAGTACAACTATAAGTTAGGATACTACAATGCCATTTGCAGTCAACTCTTAATCATTTGTCTTTATTATAGTCAATAGGTCAGTTTAGGGAAAGAAATTTTATCCATTGAGACAATCTCTAGCTTTATGATTAAGACTCTGGAACTATACTATCCTGGTTTGAATCCTCATCCTGTCACTTGCTAAGTTCACAAGCCTCAGTGTTCTCATGTGAAAAGAAGAAATATAATAATACTTTATTGCACATTTCTCATACAAATTGTCATGAAACTGTGATTCAGGAATCTAGGTGTGTCTTAGGTGGGTGCCTCTGTTGCCAGGTCTCTTATAAGGCTGCATGCAGGATGTCAGCTAGGGCTGTGGTTTCACCCAAAGGCTTGACTGGGTGAGAATCTGCTTTCTAGCTTACATGGTTCTTAGCAGGATTCAGTTCTTCATGGACTCTTGCACTGAGGACCTCATTTCCTCTCTGGTAGTTGGCCAGAAGGCTCTTTCAGTTCCTTGCCACGTGAGCCTCTTTGTAACACAACTCCTGACATGGGCAGCTGGTTTAACCTCAAGCAAATAAAGAAGAAGCACAAGTATCTTTACATGATAAGTGAACCTCAGAAGTGCCATCCCATTTCTTTTTCCATATTCACTTGAGGCAAGTTTCTGTGTTCAACCCACACTCAAGAGGGGTAATTATACATAGATATGAGCCAAGAGGCAGGCATCATTGCAGATGATCTTAGACACTGCCTACTGCACCTACCTCCTAGGTTTGTACTTTGGGTTGACTATGTATATATATAGTAGAGAGAGAGAGACAGAGAGAGGAGAGATATCTTGGGACATAATTAGTCATATGTAAGTATTAGTTGTAACGCCTGGCTTGGGAAAGAGCCTGCTCTTCAAACAGTGAAAGAAAGACTTTCTTGGAAAGTTGGGGAGGCAGCGCAAGCAAGGCCATAAACTGGTTCACGTAAAATATAATGTATTAGGTTAAACCATATTCAATTGCTTTGACTTACAAAATGACAACTACATGTGATTCAACTCAAAAGCCAACAAGGCCCACAAGAAGCAAAAATAGTGAAGAGAGACAGTTAGGAGGTCATGAAAACAAACACCTTGAACTATTTATATATTTCTATACCCAGTTCATTGGAATGCTTGATAAATAAGACTTAGTATCTACTTTCAAGAAATTAGCAATCTTTGACAGCATATGTCAGGAAATGAAAAGTATAATAATGAAAACAAAAATAAAGAACTGTGGATATTGCCAGAAAGAATGATCACAAATACACATACAAAATCTTAGAAAAATGCCTGGGATGTAATTAGTCATAATATATATTATGATATGTATTATATATCATATATAATATATATGATATAATTAGTCATATAATATATGTGATATTATATATATCATATATGTCACATATCTATTATATATATCATATATTTATATATGACTAGCTGTAATCACTACTATATTCAGTTCATTGGAATGCTTAATAACACTTAGTATCTACTTTCAATAAAATGATAGTCTAATATAGTGCATGTCAGGAAGTGAAAAGTATAATAAAGACAAAAAGAAAGAGCTGTGGATATAGCCAGAAGCGAATGACCACAAAGAATAATGACAGTACAGATAGGTTTGATTAATGAAGTGGTATTTGAGTTGAGGCCCCAGAATATGAGCCTGGTTTTAACAAGACTGAATAGGGGTGGAGAGTCGGGGAGAGATTGTATAGGGAGCTGCTGAAGGCAGCAAAACAGGGTACTGCCAGGCTCGTCTAAGGTGGCCCGTGTTCTCCAGGTAATCCAGGTGACTGGAGTATCCAAAAACTGGAAAGTAAAGATGAGAGGAAGGGTTGACACCTGGTTATTGAGAATATTGAAGAAAAGTGTGATGTATTTGGACTTAATTCCGTCAATACTGGGAATCTTTGAAAATTAGGGGCACATGTGAAGCTGAAGCACAAGACATTTGGCAACTAACAGTAAGAATGGATTAGGGCTAGGGCATGTTGGAGACAAGCCAAGTTAGTTCATCATTACAACAGTTAAGGTGACGAGGATAAAGGTCTCTGAATTAGGGCAGTATTAGTGGGATGGATGAAGAAGGGGATGAATTCAAGAGAGGAACAGCCTTAGTAGAGTCAAATTCTGGCTCTAACAACTGTTAGCTGCATCACTTTGGGCAAATTGTTACAAGCTCTCTCAACCTTCGCTTCCTTTTGCCAAGAGAATTAAATGAGCGTCTGTATACATATAAATATATGTAAAGGATCCAGCATGGTGATTAGCATAGTAATGCTATAAAATAAATTACTAAAACAAATACTTGTCTCCTTATTCTGAAACAATTATTATTTATAAATAGAATTGTGAATAGAATTCTAGGTCATCATTTTATAATTAGTCCTATTTGTAATCGGTTTGACTTCATATGATAGAAACAACAGTTAACTTAC
Source organism: Perodicticus potto (assembly GCA_963574655.1). Lineage (NCBI taxonomy): Eukaryota > Metazoa > Chordata > Mammalia > Primates > Lorisidae > Perodicticus > Perodicticus potto. The sequence continues at coordinate 33,510 of CAUYRH010054594.1, forward strand.
TTAGTTATTTACTAATCTATGCCCAGCACTACGCTGAGTACTAAGCAAGCATCATCTCCTTTAGTCCTACCAGCATCCATATGAAATGTGCGTTTTTATCATCTGCATAGTTCAGAACACTGGAGCTTAGGGAAATTAACTTTCTTAAAGCCCATGTGGCAGAGCCTAGGTTTGAACAGGTTCTCACTGATCCCAAAGCCTGGCTCTTAATTGTTGAACTGTCTTCTGAAAATATAAATGAGCACACATAAATATTTCTCTTTCCGTATATATCTCACCTGTTCTACCATTTGTAAGCAGGAGTTGCTAGATCAATACATGCTTATTGATGAAGGCTCGTCACTCACACTCCAGTTGAGATGATGGGGCTGCCATTTTTCTGGCTTCAGACTCGCCTGGCACTTCACGTCCTGAGTGATGAGTGTGGTTTTACTCCTTACTGTTTTGACACTGCTGAAATGTTTTAAAAATGTTCCCTTCCTGACTTCAAGAGGTGATTTACCAAAACGTCAGTCAGAATTAATTTGAATGATATTCATTGCAGTGCCCCAAGGCCTGCAGTTACTGGCGTGTTGTTTTTGGACGTCATATTTTGATGGGAGATAACATTTTAATGGAGTGGGAAGGGCACGGTTTTGGAGGAGTCCAGAGCAAGTCCCTAGAGACGATATCCATAACTGTAATTCCGCTCTGCTGTTACAGCAGTTGCTAATCACAGTGATTCCAAGGCATTTAAAAGTTCCAGCATCCTATCTTTTATTTCATTTTGGAAAAAATCCTTTTTAAATTACTACATGTCATGGTTTTCATGAGGAGATTTGAATTTAATTTACTTTGATAACTTTTGTAAAATTATGCTAAAACCGATGAGATAATTAGAGTCATCCCAGGAGACTGTTATACTAGGATTTGGAATTGTTGATACCATAATCCCAAATCTCTACTCTTTTTATTTAGATAAACTTGGAGAATCTGAAGTTCCTACTTTGTTGTTGGAGAAGGGGAATATTTCTAAGTTCAAAAGCAGGATAATGGTATTTGCTCTCTTCTGGGCTCACTTAAAGGAGGATCGCAGACCCATTTAATGTGACAGTTGAAAAAATTTTAGAAATCATCTAGCATGCCTTGCCTTTATGAACAAGAAAATTAAGATTCAACATGGTGCACAGATCATCCCAGTCACACACTGCTTAGTGATAGAAGTAGAAGTGGAATCCAGGACACTTGGCACCCATCCCAAAGTCAGATTAAATGACTCTCAGGGGCTTTGCTCTTCAAAGGTGCCTTATCTACATTTTTAACTAAAAAATGAGGTAGTTTAGGCAAAACCCTTGAGAATATATTAGTGTTTATTTATCTTTTTCTTTTTTTAAAATTAAATCATAGCTGCATATGTTAGTGCAATCAAGGGGTACAATGTGCTAGTTTCATATACAATCTGAAGTGATTTCATCAAACTCTTTAACCTACCCTTCATGGCATTTTCTTAGTTATTGTATGAAGACATTTGTATTCTGCATTCAGTAAGTTTCGCCTGTACCCTTCTAAGATGCACCATAGGTGTGGCCCCACCAATATTAGTGTTTATTAGTGAAGATAATATCTACCGCCTTATATGTCATCTTATGAATTGTTGCTAATTGACTAGCAACTTTATTTTGACTTTTGCACTGTTACCCATATTTGTTTCCTTAGTACTTTTTAGAAATACATTAAAGAGATAATTCCATCAAACCAAATGATTGTCTTTAAGTGTTTTTGAAATAGAAATAAGATCTCCTAGCTCCAGCATTGGGTACTATTATCTACCTGATAATACTGAGGCCTTGTATAGACTAAGACCAACAGATGCATTCTGAGTTTTGTACTTCTTTCCTATGACTTTTGAAGGAAATGGAGTTGAGATAGTAACATCCTGTGAGTTTAATTAAATAATACAAAGACATGAATAACATGTACAAAGGGGTTATGTGGCAAAGAGGTTAACAAAGGAGGGTCAGGTCAGTTGTTTAGACCAGTGCTTTTTAGACTTTTGAATTTTAAAGACTAGGGAAATTTCTTCTCAGAATTTTGAAAATCAAATGTAATGAAACCCTGCTTATAAACAAATTTTGAGGATAGCCAAATTTTATTTTGATAAATCATGAAAGTTTTTAGAGAGAAACTTTCATCTACCATTACCATTCTTACCTAAGAAACAGGAAACTTTAATGTTTTAAAACTATGAGAACATAATTTCAGAAGAAAGGCTATGCTTTCCCGAGGAGATCTGGTTGTATTTATGCTAGTGGAGGGGTGTGTGTGTGCACACATGCATGTGCCTCGTGCTTCTCACTTGGTTACACATGGTAGAAACTGTAACAACTTCCATCCAAGGACCTGTATTTAGGAATGATTAAGTTTTGTTACATGGAATCGGTGGTTATTTACTTTCTGTTCTGAAGCTAGGGAAAGATTAAAGGAAAGGGTGAAAATTCGGGGGTATTAAAAAAAAATAAGATACCAGAAATATCTTATATACACAAGTATATTTTCCAGCATAGTGTATAGCTTAGAAGAAGTCTTAGAAATGTAATTCATTGAAGAAAGCATTTGGCATCTACATCTGAGAAAAAAAATAAAACCTGCCTAGAGAATGAGATGGAAAAAAAGAGGTTGAGAGAAATCTTTGGGGAATCTAATTAATTTAAATTTGCAGGCTTTAGTCTAAGTTTTAATCATGGTCAGGGTAATAATGAACATTGATTAAAGAAGAGAAGGGAAAAAATATTGGTAGAATAGCAGTTCTGAATAGGTAAATGGAATTTTTTCTCTTTGAAATGCTCTACTTGAAATAAATACAGCCTGTCAAGATATGTAAAATGCAGTAACTCTTTTATTTATTTATTTATTTATTTTTAAATTAAATCATAGCTGTGTCCATTAATGCACTTATGGGGTACAATGTGCTGGTTTTATATACAATCTGAAATACTTTCATCAAACTGGTTAACGTAGCCTTCATCGTATTTTCTTAGTTATTGTGTTAAGATATTTATATTTTTCCCTTAGTTTCTTATAGGAGTTGATCCATTAAAGATATGTCTTTTCTTCTAAGGAAATGTTATTTTAAAATTCATAACATAGAAAACAGCAAACATTCATTAGAAACTGATCCTGGAACACCTTGGGAATAGCAAGGCTATGCTAGGAATAGAGATTCTTTAAGATTGCAAAGAATTTATTTCCAAATAACACCTATCTTCCAAAGTATTGCTGTTGGGGTCCTAGGGAGGTTTCTTTTCTTTTCAGGTGGCTGATAGCCGCTGTGACGTGGACGATGGGGTTTTGGAAAACTGCAATTAGATATTGAATTCTTTCTTGCTGAGCAGACATCACTTTCTTCATTGATACTGAGAAACAGCCGTGTGACCTATGATGAATCGAGATTAGAGCTTGGGAATTCATTTTCCATCAAAATGGAACGTAGTGATAGTTGCATCCTAGGTAGAATATGTGGATCATCTAACCCCTTATGTAACCTCTGTGCCAGCTCTAATTATTTACTAAGTGCCTTCCAGATACCAATCATAATCATAATCGATGATGCATCTTCCCTAATGGTATTTTAACTCTGTGATTGTGACTTGTGATTGTTTGTTCTAATTGGCTATGACAATGTACAATACCCCTAAATAGCCTCATTTGTACTCTCATTATACACGGGTGTGACCAGTTAGTCACATTTCTGTTTATAAAATAATAATTATGAATAAAAACAAATATCACATAGATCATTGTCAGAATATAGAGGACTCCATGTTGAACAGAATTTTACTTTTTTCTTGGGTTGTGTCTTATAATGTTATCTAGAAACAATTAAGGAACCCTTTTTTCTTTATATCAAGTAATGAAACTAAGGATTTACACCAGACCCCAAAACACAGTTCGAAGAAAATAAAACACAGTTCAGAGAAAATAATTACACTGCTACTGTTTCTGATAATACAGATGCTCTAATTATTGAATACAGGAAAAGTTTCCAGAGCCAAATACTCCCTGCTCCTGGGGAGACGATGTTTTGTTGCATGATTGAGGGGTGCTTTAGGGAGATCACTGCGAGGGGCAGTGGGCAAGTATCTGGGGAGACATTGGGTAGACTAGAGGATATTCTCTGTTATAGAAAGCACCTTGAACCTCCTTTTCATAATATGTTTTCAATTTTAAAGAGATACTTTGTTGCTCCTTGTGTAATTTAGTAACAGGTAAGGGAGACAGTGAAGTGAAATGGGTGAGGCAAGGGTGGAGAGGTGACCACCCATTGGGGGGACGTGGAGTGTGACCAGTGAGTTCACCTCTCTCTGGAGCGTGGAAGGTGGGTCTCCAGACTCTGGGCCATACTTTCTGGGTTTCTATCCCAGCTCTTTGCTTCCTAGTTGTGTCATCTTCGCAAATCACCCAACTCCTCCAAGCTTCAGATCCTTAATTTGTAAAATAAAAATAATAATAGTACTCCCCTTTGAGGTTGTTATGAGGAATAAATACATGAATATATCTAGAACTCTTTTTTTTTTTTTTTTTTTTTTTTTAGAGATAGAGTCTGACTTTGTCACCCTCGGTAGAGTGCCATGACGTCACAGCTGCTAGCAACCCCCCAGCCCTTGGGCTTAGGCAATTCTCCTGCCTCAGCCTCGTGAGTAGCTGGGACTACAGGCGTTGCCACAATGCCCAGCTATTTTTTTGTTACAGTTTGGCCAAGGGCTGGGTTTGAACCTGCCACCCTCAGTATGTGGGGCTGGTGCCCGACTCACCGAACCATAGATGTCACTCAAATATATCTAGAACTCTTAAAATGAGACCTGGCACGTTAGATGTTTGTGTTAGTATAGAGCAGTGTTCTGCACAGTGGAGTGTAATCCTCAGAAACTGAAAAGCCAAACATTTATGTTTAGTTTTTATCTTAGCTTTTTGAGTTTCTTATTTTGTTTATATGTTCTAATATACATGATATTTATGAATATGCAGCATACGTATGTATTTCATAAATATTGTATATACATATATTGGAGATGCACAAAATTTTTCCCACTGATATGGTGGTCTCCTAATTTTGCTTTAAAATCTAATTTTAATTAGCTTTTCTTAGGAGGAAGCTTTATATATAACAAATTGTATCTTGTATTGAGGCAAACTCAGCAGAGTAGGGGATACTGTTTTTCAGACTAATTAACAACACTACTAAATTTACTCAAAATTTCCTTTTTCTTTTTTTCTTTTTTTTTCAGTTTTTGGCCGGGGCTGGGTTTGAACCCACCACCGCATGTGGGGCCGGTGCCTTACTCCTTTGAGCCACAGGCGCCGCTCTCCTTTTTCTTCTTTTAAATAATTTCTTCAGGATGTTCCCTACAGGGGCATAATTATTAATTTTTTGTTTAGTTAAATTACATATATAAATGCATTTCTTGAAGACAAGGAACTATTCTAAATTTCATGCGTAGGTATAGAAAGACTTCATGGGGGTATTTATAAACTATTCTTAAACTCCTTTCTACCTCCCTTTTATTTACATTTTCTTCTATACACTAATATATTAATTTCCTCAATTATTTCTAAAAAATCTGAAGATTGAAATATAACAGAATCATTAGCTAGGTGAATGTTTTCCTGTGAAAGTTGGATATCTTAAAAATCTAATGCAAACTGTATATCCCTTTATGGCCCAGACTCTTTTATTGCAACTGAAGAACAAACCTGTGGCATCAAATTTAAGGCCCCAAATTAGCAGGAAGCTTTTTGAAATCACCACTGTTTTACCGAACAAATACGTGAAATAATTATTATCTTCAAAAAGTTCTAGAGAGGCTTACTTCTACAAGATGTCATTATACAAATGATCTTTGGAGGGCCTCAGAGCTCATGATAAAATTACCAAATTGCTTATTAGGAGGCAAACAACAGCTCTGCTGAGATAAGGGTAATAGGCTTAGAAAAGAACATCTCCGGTGCAGTCCACCTACACAAATTCAGCTCCTACAGGAACACATTAAACACTTTGGAATTCATTAACATGCAGTATTTACTCACAAGCTGCAAAAACATTGTGTTTGCATAATTTTATCGATTGTCAATAGCACTGCTTGCCAACATTCATATCTTTATTGAGATGCAAAATTAAGAGCAGGAAGAAAATTGTATCAATATTAATACTGAACTCAGTTGAAAAGCTGACATTTATTAATAAAGCATCTGGCTCAACATTCACAATGGTATGTAAAGGCTAAACACAGTCCTTGTGTTAGAAACTTTTTAAAAGAAATCTTATTCATCAGCCTCCTTATAGTTTTGAGAAATGTAAACCATTTTTTCCATTTCACAAATGGCTACGCCCTAAAAATTCTATTGAAATTTGGGACTGGCTGGATGTGGTGAGAACAAGAGCAGTAATAAGATGAAGATTACAATGCATTAAACATTTGATGGAGAATTGTGTTGGTGCAAAGCATATTAGTTTTAAAAACTCTTATGTTTAGGGAACAGCTGGTGTGGGCTGAACATGAAAACAACTGTTGTAAAACAAATGTTAAGGAATTGCTATAAACAAGACTCCACTTATTTACAGTATGTTTTAATTCTCTTTCCTCTTTCTTCTCTCTCTCTGTTCTTTATCTATGTCCATCCTGGCCAATATAATTAGAACAGTGAGAGAATCTGGGTGTTTAGGAGGATGTGTGTTTTGAGTGAAAGATGAGACTGTATGTATATTCTATATGTGATATGAAGTATATCAATGTATTTATGCATGTACATATATGCCCAGTTTTTATAATTCTTTTATTTTGTTTTTAGGGTTTTTAATTTATTTTGTTTTGAGACAGAGTCTCCCTCTGTTGCCCTGGGTAGAGTACTGTGGCGTCCTAGCTCACAGCAACCTCAAACTCCTGGGCTCAAGAGATCCTCCTGCCTTAGCTTCCTGAGTAGCTGGGACTACAGGTGCCCACCACAACACCTGGCTAGTTTTTCTATTTTTAGTAGAGACAGGGTCTTGCTCTTGCTTAGACTGGTCTTGAACTTCTGAGCTCAAGCAATCCACCGGCCTCAGCCTTCCAGAGTTAGGGTTATAGGCGTGAGCCACCGTGCCTGGTGATGAAGATGTCTTTCTGTCTCCTAGACCCCGAATTATTCTTTGTGTGTATGTTTGTTTTAATGTATACAACTTGGTTCAAAATCTGTCAGTTAACCTTATTAGGGTTTCCAAATCATGCATTAAAATGAAATGCAGGAGTTTCTCTTCACTGAGAAACAGATAAACGAACAGAAAGGTTTCAGTACACAATAAAAAGCAGAATTAGTTCCAGTTCAAAGAACAAATTTTTTTTCATTGTCTCTAAATCTACTCGGTTTTTGATTATCATTATAAATTATAAATATAATTACATTATAAATTTTTTTTCAGAGAAATTACATTTTAGATTTTGCTTACTGCCGTCTGTACTAGTCTCAGGGTTCTAAATTCTGTCAAATATAAAAATGTGTCAAAGATCTGCATGATACAGTTCTAGAAAAATGTGATGTGCTTGTAATAGGTGGTAGATATTATACTAAATAACTTATGCACCTATTCTTTGCCCTTAATCACACTTCCAACTTGGAATGTGATGTAGCTGTGAACCCCAAATTAATAGAATATTCAATATTTTACAACTAAAAAGCAGCAAACAGAACTGGAACAAGTTTCCTTATCTTCCAAATGTGAACATAGTGATATATAAGTATATGGATATTATTTTTTATTTCCTTGGTTTTGTCTATACTTTCTTGCTTTACTTTTGGGCATATAACATCTACTTTCTTTAAAACATAAGTGGAGTTTCTATGTGTAAGAAAGAGTGTATTATAATTTTTCATCATAATAATGTTGAGTATTTCCTGAGCAATCAATTACATTAAGGTTTTGAAGTTTACCCTAAACTAAATTTCTAATTAAATTCCCTAATATTACTGTGGTGTATTATTAAGCTGTGGATTAAACCACCCATCATTTTATAAAACTTTTCTATTTTAGTATGTCCTGGGGCATTGTTTTATCATCACTACACTAGAAATGAATTTTCTTAATGACATCTGGTGAACCTTTTCCAGAAGGGTTTCAACTTACTTTGCCCAAATCCATCAGAGGCAAAGTATCTGTGGCGGGTATAGCTTTAAAAAATGTATTTTTTAAATAATAAGACTTAAAAGTCAAAATTACTTCTTGATCCATGAGTTGCAGAAGGGATATTGTGTTAGCAATCATGAAAACAACATTAATCTTCTACTTCTCCATCAGAGCTCTCAGATGTCCAGGTGCATTGACATTGAGTGCTAATATTTTGAATTTTTTTCCAGAGCAGTAGTTCCCAACAGTGGGCTTAAAATATTCAGCAAACCATGCTGTAAGCAGATGTGTTGACATTCAGGCTCCATTGTTCCATTTATAGAACACAGGAAGAGTAGATTTAGCATAATTATTAAGGGCCCTAGGATTTTTGGAATGGTCAGTGAGCTGTTAGCTTCTAATAAGAGAGCTAGACTGTTCTTTGAAGATCTGAAGCCAGGCATTGACTTCTGTCTAGCTTTGAAAGTTTAAGATGGCAGCGTCTACACTAAAAATCTGTTATTTGGTGTAGACACCTTCTTCAATTATCTTAGCTAGATCTTCCAGATAACTTGCTATAGCTTCTATATCAGCACTTGTTCACTTCGAATTTTTATGTTATAAATGTGGCTCTTTCCTTAAACCTCATGAACCAACCCCTACTAGCTTACAGCTTTTCTTCTGCAGCTCCTTTACCTCTCTCAGCCTTTATAGAATCGAAGAGAATTAGAGTTTTGCTCTGGACTAGGTTTTGTTTTACAATAATGTGTCTTCTTTGATCATCAATAAGAAATCATTCATGTGTTCCATAGAGTAGCACTTTTTCCTTCAAAAACTTCTTTGCATTTCCTTACAAAAACTTCTTATGCCTACCTGGCACAAGAGGCCTAGCTTTTGGCCTGATTTGGCTTTTGACATGCATTCTTTGCTAAGCTTAATCAATTTTAGTTTTTGATTTAAAGTGTGAGACTTACAACTCTTCTTTTCACTTGAAGACTCTGAAGTCATTGTAGGGTTATTGAATTGGCTTAGGAAGCCTGAAAGTCAGCCACCTATAAAGCCCCTTTTTATATACAAGAGACGTGGGGGAGATTATCCTAGCCAGATATATTTGAACAGGTTTAAGATGTTTGGAAAGATAATGCTAACATAGCCAATTTTTTATTTTTGGGAGAAAATCCCTGCTGTGCTTATGATCCTTGTGTCTTTATCTATGGATCAGCTTAGTTCTTGAAGTTATCATGGATCTCAATTGTTATTGTCAGGTCTGATTATCATTTGGTGCCATATAGGACTTTGGGCCTGATAATGGCTGTGAGAGTTGGACGTGAGGTCTCAGCACCTTACTAGGTATGTTCGTGTCCTTACTAGTTATGAATTTTGGAAAATTAATTTTAATTTTCAATATAGTAACACTTTAATTACAATCCATTATCCTAATCTTTAGCATAACTTATCTTTTGAAGATGTGTGACAAATAAAAAGCACAAGAAAATTTTCTGTTCAACCTTTTATAGCAGAAGACCACACAGAAGAAACATTTCTGAAATAAATCCCTTGGTCTCTCAGAGTTCCACAGAGACATGCTGGCTGGCAGGTGCATATCTGAGAACCCCAATTTCAGGCGCCCCTTTGTTCTTATCGTTTTTTGTGATGCAAAGGGATACTTAACCAACATAAGTGCATCTTAACTTAGAGGTTTAGCAGCTTCTCTGTTCTTATTGTCTGGCCCTGTTTGTTACTATGGGTCTCTATGCTTTAATTTGCTTATCTGTAAATTGGGAATAATAATAGTACTTACCTAATGGGGCTGTTTTGAAAATAAAATGAGTTGATTTCTAGAATAGTGCTTAATATATAGTTAGTTCTGACTGTGTGTTTTAAAATAAATTCAAACCTTATAATACAATCAGCTAGGTTATCTTCTTGGTTGGACTCATTATCCTTGGATACTTACCATACAAACCTATACCATATGTATGTTTAAGTTTTCCTTTAGTTTCATGACAAACTGCTTTTTTTTTTTTTGTGGTAGAGACAGAGTCTCACTTTATCGCCCTCGGTAGAGTGCCGTGGCGTCACACAGCTCACAGCAACCTCCAACTCCTGGGCTTAGGCGATTCTCTTGCCTCAGCCTCCCGAGTAGCTGGGACTACAGGTGCCCACCACAATGCCCGGCTATTTTGTATTGCAGTTTGGCCGGGGCTGGGCCCGAACCCGCCACCCTTGGCACGTGGGGCAGCACATTACTCACTGAACCACAGGCGCCACCCTGACACAAGTATTTTATCACCGGCCGGGCTATCCTCCTCTGACATCCAGATTCAAGTTCTGCCTTGACATCTTCACTTGAACACCTTACCTGCTTCTCAGCTGAAAATATCTACAGCAGAGTTCTTGGATTTCTCACCAAACCTCTTCCCTCCCTTGAATCTTCTCAGCATTCATGTACCTATCTAATCTCAGGCTCCAGCTTCACCCTGCCTCCCTTCTTCCTCTAACCCAGCAGTTCTCAACCTGTGGGTCGCGACACACAGGAACTGTATTAAAGGGCTGCGGCATTAGGAAGGTTGAGAACCACTGCTCTAAGCCATCAGTAAATTCTGCGGCTTCTGCCTCCTAGGCACTGGTATGTTTAGAAGGCATCGCTTCCCCCAACCAACATCCGTGCCCACATCACCACTGTGACCTCCACGCCAGTATCCTATGTCCACTTGGCCCAGCAGCCATTGATTCTCCCCTAGGGCAGCCTGAGATGTCCTTTAAATGTTATCAGATTATATCACTTCTTCCACTTAAAAGCTTCCAAAGGCTTCCCAATTCCATCTAGAACAAAATCCATTCTCCTCCCCATGGCCACAGGGCCTCCGTGATCTGGATGTTTCTGTCTCTCCAGCCTCACCTAGTCACTGTCCCTGTCACCTGCTCTGCCCTAGCCACACTGACCTTTGCTCCTTGAGCTCCCCACACTTGTTCTGCCTCTGGTCCTCCCCATTCATTCTGCTGTGTGTCACCCCTGCCTTGCCAAGGCCAGCTCCTTATTCTCTAGGTCTCAGGGGATGGGGATGAGGGTTGTGGGGAACTCTAGACCTTCCCTGGCCAAACACGCAGAACACTGTGCTAAATAGAGGTGTGAGTACAAGGCCCTTAGCTTCCGTTGTGGAACGAGGCGAGAGATTTGGACTCTCTTGGATGAAACGTCCCAACTTCTGCAAAGTGGACATCTTCTCTACCATGCCTGGTTATTTCCTTCATGGTGGGTTTTGAGCTTTGATGATCTTATGTCTTTGTGTTTTGTTTGACTCCCTCATTAGATTAAGTTCCACGAGGGCAGGGATGGTGTTCTCAGTCTGATTTCTGGCACTAGTTCACTGAAGGTGCTCAATGAACTCTTGTCGAGTGAATGAAGGGATGAGGCATCTATTACAATCTAATACATTGGGCATCTATTTTGTGTCAGATGCTTTCATGTATACCAAGTTATTTCATTGTCATGACGACCCAATGAGGTTTTCCCACTAGACTGCACTTCCCAGCTTCTGCAGTTAGCAGTTCTGGCCAAGGCTTGTGGGCAGAAGCGACGGTGGCCACTTCCAGCTTTGGCTCATAAAAACTTCATGCCTCATCTCCACTCTTGCTGTTCATCTGTGAGCTGGATGTGAGGATCCAGGGTGGATTCTGAGGCTCTGCGTGGCAACAGAGTTGAAAGGAGCTGAAAGGAGCCTGGGTCCCTGAAAGACAGCGCAGAGCAGCGTCTCCCCCGACAACCCCCATTAGACTTTATATAAGCAGCTGTAAAACTCTGCTGTGTTGAGTTCCAACTCTACTTCCAAGCTGGTTTGTTACAACGACTTGCCTCACCTTAATTGATACATCAAAATACCACATGTAGGTGGCTGGTAAACAACACTGGGGGTTGACACCAGCTGAGAAATTTTTGTTAAGTGCAGGTGTGTTCTTTTGGCTCATCCCTCAACAGAAGTTGAGAGCCTGGTGCTAACACCTCTCTTATAGCACACTGCGCTGCGTGTTCGTGTGTGCTGTTTTGTCCTTGTTAGGCTGTGAGCCTCTCCAGGGGAAGTGCTTGTGTCACCTTCATCTCTGGCTTCAGCATCCAGTCCCCAGGGTGTGTCAGGGAAAGCTTGTTGAATCCACAAATTAGTAAACAGATCACCTGCACCCCTTATTGCCTCTCTGTCCCTAAAAATACCCAAGAACATCCCGCTCTTTAATTTTACAGAATCCCAAAGAGAAGAAATGACTTCCCCAGGGTCACATAGAAGCAGGAGGCAGTGGAATCAGCCTGCCCCAGGACTGCTAAATGTAGCAGCCATTCAGGAGTGAATCCTGAGAGGCTGAGAGGGGACAAGGGTGGTGGGGAGTGGTAAAGGGCAACCACAGACTCCTCTTAGCCCCAAGTTGACCCCGCCCAGTCTCACTGCCCCACTGCTCCTCCCCCTGCAGCAAAGAAACATTCCAGAGCCTCCCCTCCTCCCTCCCCAGCCAGCACTGCCTGCTCCTGCAGCCTGGGCGGGCACATCACTCAGTATTTTTAGCTTCACCACCTGGCACCTGTGGTCACTGTCTCTGCCCAGCCTGGCCATGTCTCCTCTCAGGTCTTAAAGGGCCAGAACCTGCCAACTAGAAAGGAGGCCAACTCCTGCAACCACAGGTCCAGGCAGGAGGCAGTGGGACACCCCCTACAGAAGGGTCCCCAAAGTTGGAGGTGGGAGATGGAAAGATGAGAGAGGAGGTGGCAGGATCTCCTAAGACCTGTGTCTGTCTCATTCTGGGGCTTTCCAGATGCTGATTTGCTCAAGTTGCTCACTCGGGAAACCAGTCAATACCCTATATCCAATCCCTCTAAGATCTGAGTCTCCAAGGCAGGGCCTGGGAGGGTGTATTTTTTTTTTTTTTTTTTTAGAGACAGTGTCTCACTTCATCGCCCTGGGTAGAGTGCCGTGGCATCACAGCTTACAGCAACCTCTGGCTCCTGGGCTTAGGCAATTCTCTTGCCTCAGCCTCTCAGTAGCTGGGACTACAGGCGCCCACCACAATGCCCGACTATTTTTTGTTGCAATTTGGCTGGGACTGGATTTGAACCTGCCACCCTCGGTATATGGGGCTGGTGTCCTACTCACTGAGCCACAGGCACCGCCCTGGGAGGGTGTATTTTTAACAGTCAACTCAGATGATTCCAATGCCCTGTCTTTCTATGTCATATTCATTCATTCATTCACTTAACAAGCATTTTGAGCTCCTACTATGGAAACAATGGTTCTATCATGAGTCTGTAGCTTTGGAATTCAAGAAGCACTTGTGTACCTGTAATTTCACAGGGTCTTCTACCTCACCCTTGTTTTGTTTCAGGCCCTCCCCAACGCCTAGTCCTATGTCTATGGATGAAGTCCTTGGCTCAGTGGTCAAGGCCTTTTGTAATCCAGCCTCTCTGTTCCTGCAGCCTCATCCCTACACTTTTCTTTTTCATACCATGGAGTCTTTGCTCTTTCCTCAGCTTCACACATCGCCTGGGAGAGCACTTGCACTTCAATATAGACCTGGGGCTCTCCTAGCATTCCCGCAGGCACAGGTGGTCTGTCTTTCCTCCCGACACCCTGGGCACAGTGCACCCACGCCCACTGAGGCGCCCACCATTCTGTGCCAAACTGCTCTGTCTTCTGTCTTTCCTACCAGGCAGGTCCCAGTCCCTGGCTCAGACACTGGCACTCCATTGCACAGATGAGAAGACAGAGGCCCACAGGGGGGTAATTAATTACAGATCCAACAACCAACAGAGAGAGTCAGGGAGGAACCTGGCCCAGGACACAGGAGCTTCCACCTCCGCCCTCTGTCCTTCATTGGCGTGGGGGGACACCTGGCTTGGTCCTACCTGCCCTTCTGACCTAGGAACAGTGCTGACTCAGTGCTGATGGAGGCATGGGCAGGCTAGGCTGGAGCTGAGGTGACCCCTGTCTCCTATACAGATCGTCCAACCATTCCCAGAGCCTGTGGTCACAGCTTGGGTAATGCACTTGGCTGAAGTCTGGGTTTCCCTGTGGGTGGGGCTGGGGAGAGCTAGCAAAAGGAACAATGGCCTCTAGGGCATGAATCCCCACTGTGCCCCCACACAACCCCTCTTTCCACTAAGGTATGTAGAAATCACTCCCACAAATGTATACACACTCCCAGTCACACACAGTCACTCCCAAATACCTCACAAACCTTCGTTCTCTTTCTTCTTCCCCTTCTCTCTTTTGTACGCACCCACAAGCTAATTCAACAAAGACTGTACACCTGTTAGGTGCCAGTGGCATGTGAGAAGGAAAGGGCAGGTGGGGCAGGGGCTTCCAGGAGGGCTTCCTGAAGGAGGAGGCAAGCATTCAGGTGGGCAGGGAGGGAGGAGAGCCAGGGGAAAGGGAGTGTAGGCAGTTTCACTGGAGGGGAAACAGAGTGAGATGAGGTGGGAGGTGTCATCAGCCCATATCACCCAGGCTTTGAACGGCCATCTGCGTGTTGACTTCATTCTGTGGGAGCTGAGAGGTTTGGAGGGCTCTGAGCAGAGGAGAGATACCACATGGAAAGTCACTCAGGGGCCAGGGTGGGAGAGATAGGGAGGAGGCAGGGGTGATAACTAGGTAAGAGATCTGAGTCTGAAGAAGGAAGGTGGCAGTGGGTGGCAAGCAGTGGGCAGACAGAGAGACTCAGAAGCAAGACCACCGGCCCAGTACTGCGCCCTCCCTGCCCCAAGGACTGACCTCCGCAGTGGGATCTCTTCCAGCAGCTCCTCCTCCTCCTCCCTGTGGAAGCAGACGAAGCAGAAGGCTGGCACATCATCGGCTCCACAGCCCGTGGGCCAGGCCGGAGGCAGCTCCAGGACAGGGCAGGGGTGGCTGGTGGCGGTTGTGGGAGCATTGTCCCCAGCCTGGACAGGAGTCCCTGAGCAGGAGTGCTCCAGGGTCAGCAGCCTGTCAACCTCAGGGCCCCACGCCTGCCCACCCACCACCTGTGCCTTTGCACTCAGGTTGCCCGTTGCCTCGGTGGGTAGAGGAGCTTGTGGCTCTGTCTGACAGGGGCTGCTGTCCTGATCCACAGGAGCTCCAGCGGAAAGCAGCTTCCAGCCTGAACTCAGAGGTGTTGGCTGGGGGATGAAGGTCCGGCAGGGCCCTCACTACCCCGGTGGAGCCCTAGGCCCCTGGGTTGCCCACTCTGTTGCTGTCTGTCAGAGGTAGGACAGGGTAACAGGCTTGCAGATGACCTGTCCTTTTGTCCATCTGTCCATCCAACTGTCTGCTCCTTCCTATCCAGCAAGCACGGCCACAGAGGTAGCTTCCCTAAGAAAGTTTGTTCTCCTCTGCCACGGTGGGTGGCATGGGGGACCCCCAGGAGAGAGGGTTTGGCCTGCAGCTGGAAGGTGGGGAAGGATTGGGAGAGGCTGCCCAGTGCTCACGCTGTCCTGGAGGAAAGTTCTGATCCTGGAGTCCTGGTCATTTTGGCTCCGACTGGAGGCTCCCTCTGCTCCCAGCTCCCTCTGACTCCAGTGGCTGCTTGCAGACCGGCTGGGCTGTGGGTATTAATAGCTCCACATTCACGCTGAGAAGCCTGGAGGTTAACTCCTTCCCTGCCAGAGCTGGGGAGGCCAGCAGGCTGGGCCAGTGAGATCGCCTCCTGAAGTGGCAAGGAGCAGAGGGAAAGGAGGCGCCTGGATCCCGCCCCCGCCCTGAGCCTGGCTGTCACAGCAGACCCTCAATACTGCCTCCTGTCCACAAGGCTGGACACTGCACTGGACAACCTGGTCTTGGTCAGGGTGCCCTGGCTACCTGATCCTTCCACTTGCACCTCTGGGAAGCCAGGTGGGGCTCAGGGCAGCCCTCCTGAGATGGGCAGGGCTCTGAGCTTCAGGGAGCACCCCAAGGCTTCCCAACTCACACAGTCACCCCTGAGCTTACTGGGTCTCCCCACATTCCCTTACTAGTAACCCTTGCCAACTTGGGGACCCATTCTGTGCCTGGCTTCAGTGGGACCCAGACATGAGGCCGACGCAGTTTATTTTATTGGGGAACATGGACAGGGCAGTGGGTGGGAATGGAGGAATCAGAGTAGAATTTTTTCACCTGAAAAATATTTCTTGAGCTACATGCTAGGTATTGCGCTGGGCTGCACTCAGGGTGCCCCCTGCTTTCGTGGGTTGCTACATGAGGCACATAGCAGTGGAGAGGGCAGACACCCTTCCTGCCTCTGCAGGTTTCCACATCACTGTGGGAGGCCAAGGGGGCTGCAATGTGAGTGAGGAAAAGGTGCTTGCCACCACGCAGGTGCAGCCTGGAGCACCAGCCTATAGTGTGGATGCAGACTGAGTTTCAGCCCCCTCTACCTCCTTTGCAATTTATAACATAAACAACCACAGCGGCCCTGGCAGCACCAGCAAACAAAGGAAAAAGAAATTCAGATTGTGAAAGTGCTATTAAAAAAATAAAACAAAGGGCTGGGTGCAGTGGCTTATGCCTATAATCCTAGCGCTTTGGGAGGCCAAGGCAGGTGAATCGCCTGAGCTCAGGAGTTCAAGACCAGCCCAAGCAAGAATGAGACCCTGTCTCTACTAAAAATAGAAAAACTAGCTGGATGTTGTGGTAGGTGCCTGTAGTTCCAGCTACTCAGGAGGCTGAGGCAAAAGGATCTCTTGAGCTCAAGAATTTGAGGTTGCTGTGAGTTGTGATGCCATGGCACTCTACCTAGGGTGACAAAGTGAGATTCTGTCTCAAAAATAAAAAAACAAATAAAATAAGTAAATAAAACAAGGACATGTGAGAAAAGCTGTTAGAGAGGTAGTTAGGATTTTCAGGGAACACCTCACAAGGAGCAGACACTGGAGCTGCAACCTGCAGGAAGAGGAGAAAGAAGGAGGAGGAGGAGGAACCAGCCAGAAGACTGGGAATGTTCCAGAAAGAGAGAGAAGCAAGTGCAAACGCCTAGAGGTAAGAACCAGTGGCATTTGAAGAAGAGAGTGAGAAGCAGATCTTTAATCTGGTCCTTAAAAGAGTAAATAGACTTTTCCAGAGGGGCTGAAGGAGTGGGGCATCTCCAGCAGAGGGAACAGAGTATGCAAAGGCTAAGAGGCAGGGAAGAGAGGGATGGTGTACTGCAAGGCAAGAAGATGACAGAGGTGACACAATCAGAGATGTAGGAGGCATTCTTCCAAGAGTTGCCTCTCCCAGGGCTCTGAGGAGGAAGGTGGAAGTGAGAACTTGGGTTGGCTAAAGGGCTGAGAAGTTTGAAGGTAGGGAAGCAGAGAGGCTTGGAAAGAACTGTCCATATGTGTGGAACAGGATTGCATTAGCTGGAAGAACAGGTCTGGGCTTCCTTGGCCAAGAAAAGGTGAGGCTTGGGAATGGAGTGGCTGTACACACTGTACAGGGACACCCTGACAGATGGTGGCTGATATCTGGCCCTTCTACTGATCTGCCAAGTCTTGCACTCTTGAACTGCTACAGTATTGGGGCAGGATGTTGTCTTTTTCTGATTGGTCCACCAAGATGGGTATCTTTTTCCAATTGGTCTATCCAAAGCGGGTGTTTTATTTTCTGATTGGCACAACAGGGCCCCATAGACTGGGCTGGGGGAGATATTCTGGGAGCCCAGGCTCTGCTACAGACTTGCTATGTGGCTCTGGACTAGTCACTGTCCCTCTCTAAAACTATTGACTTACAGACCTAACCAGAGGCCAGTTGGTCCAATCCCTGCACTGCACAGGGAATGAGCCCAGAAAGGGGCAGCAACTCCCCCAAGGTCATGCTGTGATGCACAGCAGAGTGGCCCTCTGAATAGTGAATGTGGAGCTATTAATACCCCTGTCTTTGTGTTTTTCTGAGAAGAGAATAGGCAATGAGAGGGGACAAGAGGAGGGGAGGGGCAAGCAGCCCAGGGTGTTCTCCCTGGGGAGGATGTCAGATGGGGTCAGGGTGCCTCAGGCCTCTAGGTGCCCCTTTCCCCACACCCAGGCCCCACAGGGTTGTCATTTACAGATGTTAATTATTCAGGATGATGTTACTTTGCCTGGTTTTAATGCACTTTGATGGCCTTCTCTAGCTAATGGGGAAAATCAATAGGTTTAATTCCTAGTGGCTGTGAAGCTCTGTCTGTCTCCTATTTGGGTGGCTGGGCCAGGCTCTTTGGCTGGGGGTTGGGGTTGGAGGTTCAGGCCCAGTTGACAAGAGCTTGAGACTCCACCTTTCCCTGTCCCACCCCTTACCCTCGTCTGGCTGCATCCTGGGGAAGGGGAATTAGAATCACAGGCAGCTCCAAACTCTGCCCCAAACATCTTGGGGAGGTTGATCCTTAAATTTCAGTCATTTGCCACCTATCCAAGAGGGATTACAGCTCCTTCTGGCCCTTGTGGCAGATCCATGCCAGTAGGGGCTGTCCCTACCACCTTTGGGGGATGAAGTCAGGCACTCCCTACACACCACTCAAGATCAGCCCTGGTCATCCTCCTGGGCATAGGACCAACTCACAGACCAGTTTTAGAATGGGGGAGGGACCCAGCACAGGGCCCACATTCCTGAAGAGCCTGAAATGTAGATTTTGGGTGTTATCTCTGGTCTCTGTAATTAACACTCAAGCAAGACAATTTCTCTGACAGTATTGAGAGCTGAGATATTCATGGGACAGCATTGAGGGAACCTCCCATCTTAGAGCACATCCTTACTCCCACCTCTCTGTATGGTGCCCCAAGTCAATGCCCTTTATGAATCCTGACATCTTGAGAATGGAGGACTTATATAGCACCGTATTTGCTTGTGTTAAGTGTTCATGAAGGCTGGCTGCAGCGGGTCTCACCTGTAATCCTAGCACTCTGGATTAGGCCAAGGTGGGTGGATTGCTTGAGCTCAGGAGTTTGAGACCAGTCTGAGCAAAAGTGAGACCCTGTCTCTACTAAAAATAGAAAAAACTTGGCTCCATGCCTGTGGCTCAAGCGGCTAAGGCGCCAGCCACATACACCTGAGCTTGTGGTTTTGAATCCAGCCCGGGCCTGCCAAACAACAATGACGGCTGCAACCAAAAAATAGTCAGGCATTGTGGCAGGCGCCTGTAGTCTCAGCTACTTGGGAGGTGGAGGCAGGAAAATCGCTTGAGTTAGGAGTTGGAGGTTGCTGTGAGCTGTGACGCCAGGGCACTCTACCCAGGGTTACAGCTTGAGGCTCTGTCTCAAAAATAAATAAATAAATAAATAAATAAATAAATAAATGAAAATAGAAAAACTAACCAGGCGTCATGACAGTCCCAGCTACTTGGGAGGCTGAGGTAAGAGGATGGCCTGAGCCCAAGAGTTTGTGGTCACTGTGAGCTATAATGATGCCACTGCCCTCTACCCAGGGCAACAGTGAGATTCTGTCTCAAAAAAACAAGTGTTCATGGTGGCGCCTGTGGCTCAAAGGAGTAAGGCAGCGGCTCCATATGCCGGAGGTGGCAGGTTCAAACCCAGCCCTGGCCAAAAACTGCAAAAAAAAAAACAAGTGTTCATGAGACCAGTGTAAACATTTAAGACATATCAGAGTCTTCATAATGCTGTTTTTGATATTTCTCAATGTTTCCAAAACAAAGTGAGCCCCCAAAAGAGAAGAGACCCGAGGTGTCCCAATCTTGGCCAGGCCCTGCCTGCTTGCCAGTGGACATAGGACCCACCCCTGGCTAGAAATACCCAGGCTATTTAAAGGGACTATTCTGCTAGGGCTCTTCCCAGAGTCATGGCCCTCTAGAACCCAGGACCTAGGACTTGGTCACCTGTCCTATCCACTCAGGCCCCAGCCTGGTTGCTGCTTTTTCCCCAGCAGACACGAAGCCTGGTCCTAGGTTGGACAAAGAGCTTTTGGCTTGTGGGCTTCACAGTGCAGCAGACCCAGATTGAGTCTCCCTCCAGCACTTAAGTTCTGTGCTCCCTCACACCCCTTGGTTTTCCAGGTTTGCAGAAGGCTGTGTTAATCCTTCTCTTTAGTTCTTGGCATAGCGTTAGTCTTGTTTTTATCCACATCTTTATTCTCTTTTACCCCCATGGAAGCTAAGCAGGCAGAAGGACCACATACCACCTAGTGGGATCATGGAGAATTATATGAGCCAGAGCATGTAAATGTTCAGGCAGCACCTACCATATGGGGACTGATTAGTTAAAGGTCCTGTCCCATCTCCTGAGTGATTCTCTCCCAGGGGCCTTTGAGGTTTGGACAAAACACCTTCTCCTTTGGCACACTCAAGCAGGGCTGGTGTTTTTCAAAACCCTTCACTAATGATGCAAGGGATCCCCTGGGATAGAATCTAACATGCTCGTAGTCTGAGGGGGAAGCAAATGTGGATAAACTAGCTCCCATTTCAAATTCAAATCCAATAGTGACTGAGTGTACATCCAGGTCAGGCCAAAAGCTGGGTGGTGAATGCAGGGACCCAGATAAGCCCAGAGAGGAAAGCCTCCCACCTGTGGGGAATCTAGTAGTGTGGGTGGGATTTCTCTTTCTAAGTAGGGTAAGGTGAAGGTGCTGTAACAAAGAGGCCCCACATTATAGGGGCTCAAACAAGTCTTCTAACAAATTAATTAGGAACAAATGCTGAAGTTTCATATCAGATTTGCCTTGAAGGAAGAGGCTTCTGATCAAAGAGTCCTTTCCCTTTTACAGGAAATAGAATGCCCAGATATTAGTTTTTTGAGTAGGCTCGAGAAAAAGGAAAGCCTGATTTCAGATCTTTAGAGCCCTAATAGCTGAGTGCATGGGAAACTGGTTCATGCCTGTAATCCTAGCACTCTGGGAGGCTGAGGTGGGTGGATTGCTTGAGCTCAGGAGTTTGAGACCAGACTGATCAAGAGTGAGACTCTATCTCAAAAATAACTGGCATTTTGGCAGGTGCCTGTAGTCCCAGCTACTTGCGGGCTGAGGCAAGAGGATCACTTGTGCCCAAGAGTTTGAGATTACTGTGAGCTATGATGCCACAGCACTCTACTGAAGGTGACCAAGTGACAAACTGTCTCAAAAAAAAAAAAAAAGGAAGACTTACTTGGATTAAAGTTCATCAGCATGTTGCTTAAGGATTTTGTCAAGAATGCCAGCATCTTCTTAGAAGGATCACAGGAGTTATGTCACATGGAAAAAGTTATGTCCTGAATCAGTTTTGGCCCAAGTTTTTCTTTATAAAAAGGTGGAATTTCCTTTCCAGGAGTTGGTGGTCCTCTTGGCTGAGTATCATGTTCACATTTCAGTCCTCGAGGAGGAGGAAAGATGGAGAGTTGCAGAAGTGATGTTCTTTACTCTCACTCATTTTCAGTTGGCAAATAATTGGTCCCTAGCTGCATGGAAGACTGGGAAATTCATTCTTTAGCTCTACAGCCACATGCATTGCTAAACATTGAAGCAGAGATGAAGTATTACAGAAAGGAGGAAAGAGAGTAAGATACAACTAATAGTCATGAGGGCCTCCTCTCTGGGTCTTGCCACAAACTCTGTTTACTCTGTTTACACTTTGGCAGTCTTTTTTTTTTTTATTGTTGGGGATTCATTGAGGGTACAAGAAACCATGTTATACTAGTTGCATTTGTTGGGTAAAGTCCCTCTTACAATCGTTTGGCAGTCTTTTTAATTGAGAAAATACACAGAGCAACCAGTCTATACAGGACCAGAGGACAGAGGATCCCAGATGTAGATTATATGATGTGTTTGCATTTGCTGAGAAGAGACTTTCAGTTTTGTCAAGAAGGTTTGCGAGGGCAGTGCCTGTGGCTCAAAGGAGTAGGGCGCTGGCCCCATATACCAGAGGTGGCGGGTTCAAACACAGCCCCATCCAAAAACTGCAAAAAAAAAAAAAAAGAAGATTTGTGAAAGCATTAATGAAGGTGAAATGAAGAGAAAAATGAAGCAATAATTAACTCCAGGGAAAACAAAAAGTTGCACAAGAAAGGAAATGTAATCATAGTATACTGTGTGGCTGAGCTGTGAATATTATCTATAAAGGTGTAATATAACATAATTGCTAAAAATTATTTTATCCAAAAGGGTGTGTGTAACCATACTGGGAGGATGAGGACAAGATGCATGTGTGTGGAACAGGAGGGAAATGGGTATAGAAATATCAAACCATAGCTGCATTAGTATGTAATTTAGAATAATTTAAGAACCAGCAGCATGGGCATCACCAGAGAGCTTATTAGAAATGCAGAGTTTTGGAAACTGCCCCAGGCCTGCTGAATCAGAACATATATATATATATATATTTTTTTTTTTTATTGAGACAGAGCCTCAAGCTATCACCCTGGATAGAGTGCCATGGCATCACAGCTCACAGCAACATCCAATTCCTGGGCTCAAGCGAGTCTCTTGCCTCCACCTCCCAAGTAGCTGGGACTACAGGCGCCCGCCACAACGCCCGGCCATTTTTTGATTGCAGCTGTCATTGTTGTTTGGCGGGCCTGGGCTAGATTCGAACCTGCCAGCTCAGGTGTATGTAGCTGGCGCCTTAGCCCGTTGAGCCGCAGGCACCAAGCCCAGAACCTATATTTTAACCAGATGCCTGGATGTCGCTTAAAGTTTGAGAAACCCTGACTTAGAAAAAAACAGCAAACAGAAGGAATAGCTAGAAGAATTAAAGTTGCCTAATTCAGGAAGAAAAGAGCTAGAGCTTGATAAGAGCCTCTGATCAAGTGGTGGCATAGAGAACTGCTAATTTTTTGTTGTATTGTTTGTGATTCATTGAGGGTACAAAGAATTAGGTCATACTTATTGCATTCTTAGATAAAGTCCTTCTTGGCTTGGTGCTCATTGCTCAGTGGTTAGGGTGCTGGCCACATACACCAGGGCTGGCAGGTTCGAACCCAGCCAAGGCCTGCTAAAACAACAAATGGTAACAACAACAACAACAAAAATATAAATGGCCATTATGGCGGGTGCCTGTAGTCCCAGCTACTTGGGAGGCTGAGGCAAGAGAATAGTGTAATTCCAAGAGTTTGAGGTTGCTGTGAGCTGTGACGCCATGGCACTCTACTAAGTGTGACATAGTGAGACTCTCTCTCAAAAAAAATAATAGGGGCTTGGTGCCTGTGGCTCAACACCTGAGCTGGCAGGTTCGAATCCAGCCTGGGCCCACCAAACAACAATGACGGCTGCAACCAAAAAACGGCTGGGCGTTGTGGCGGGTGCCCGTAGTCCCAGCTACTTTGGAGGTGGAGGCAAGAGACTCGCTTGAGCCCAAAAATTGGAGGTTGCTGTGAGGTGTGATGCCACAGCCCTCTCTCCAGGGTGACAGCTTGAGGCTCTGTATAAAAAAAAATAATAATAATAATAGGGCGGCGCCTGGGGCTCAAGGAGTAGGGCGGCAGCTCCATATACCAGAGGTGGTGAGTTCAAACCCGGCTCAGGCCAAAAATTGCCAAAAAAAAAAGAAATAATAGGGGGTGGGGTCTTGGTGTGTGCCACCCCTGTTGGGGGCAAAACATAATTTTAAGAGGGACTTTACCTAACAAATGCAATCAGTGTAACCTGTTTTCTTGTACCGTCAATGAATCCCCAACAATAAAAGAAAAAAAATAATAATTAAAGTCCCTCTTATAATTGTGTTCCGCCCCCAAAAGGTGTGCCAAGTACTGTGACACATCCCCATCCTGAGGACTGCTAATTTTTTATTTAAGTCATATAGTTTTGAGTTTTTAACTATGTGGAAGATTTATGCTATTAAAAAAAGGTGAATAGGCTCAGCGCCTGTGGCTCAACGGGCTGAGGCGCCAGCCACGTACACCTGAGCTGGCGGGTTTGAATCCAGCCTGGGCCTGCCAAACAACAATGACAGCTGCAACAGAAAAATGGCTGGGTGCCTGTAGTCCCAGCTACTTGGGAAGTGGAGGCAGGAGACTCGCTTGAGCCCAGGAATTGGAGGTTGCACGAGCTGTGATGCCATGGCCCTCTCTCCAGGGTGACAGCTTGAGGCTCTGTATAAAAAAAAAAAAGGTGAATCAATTAAAAAAAAAAAAGGTGAATTATGTGCATGATTTCAAATCCCAACAATGCAAAAGGGAATGTAAAGGCTTCCTCCTACTAGAGACCACCAGGCTCCCTTTTACCTTGTTGATAGTTTCTAGGATATCCTTTCAGAACATCTCTCTGTATATCCAGCCTTTGTATATGTGGCCATCCTATTTACTGTTTTTTTTTTCACAGATAAGAGCACATCCAATGCACAGTGGAGCATCTTGCTATTTTCACTCAATAATATCTTGGAGATTATTCCATATAATTATATATAGCTCTGCTTCATTCACTTATAGGTTGCTTTTATAGGCTATTACAGGATGCCTAGTATGGTAATTTATTCCCTGTTGATGGGAAATCAGGCTGTTTCCAGCCTTCCTAAATTACACACAATGCTACCATAAGCATTTTGTAATTACAATGTAGTATAGGGTTAAGGGCATAGAATGCCTGGAATTGGAAACCCTGGGCTACCACTAAAGCCAATTATTTTATCTCTATGAACCTCAGTTTCTGTAGCTGTGGAATGGGATAAAAATAAAAGTGGATATTAATAGGCTCGGTGCCTGTGGCTTAAGCAGCTAAGGAGCAAGCCACATACACCTGAGCTGGTGATTCAAATCTAGCCTGAGCCCACCAAACAACAATGAGGGCTACAACCAAAAAATAGCTGGACGTTGTGGCTGGCACCTGTAGTCCCAGCTACTTGGGAGGTAGGGGCAGGAGAATCACTTGAGCCCAGGAGTTGGAGGTTGCTGTGAGCTGTGATGCCAGGGCACTCTACCCAGGGCTACAGCTTGAGGCTCTGTCTCAAAAAAAAAATAAATGATATTAATAGTGCCTACTATGTGCACTCAAATCTAGACAGAGGGGACTCAGTAACAACAACAACAACAAAAACAGATAAAAGTCCGTGCACTTGTGGAGTTATATTCTCATGGGAAGAGACAGATGACAAACAAGATAATTAATAAAATATATGATGTTGTAACCGGCCCCTCATCAAACAAATTTCAATGACCCCCATGTAATCCTCTCCCTTCCCTAAGTACTTGATCTCTGTTATTCTGAGAGACGGATTTGAGGCAGCTACTCCGGTTCTCCTGACAAGACACCTATAGTTCTTTCCTCCTTGACAATCCTTGTTGTCTCAATAATTGGATCTTTGTGTGGTGAGCAACTCGACCTAGATGGAAATATGCCCTCGTGGTTTCAATAAACAATGTCAAGTGCTAAAGGAAGTGGAGCAGTGAAGAAAGATGGAGTGGGAGATTTGCAATTTTAGATAAAGTGGTTGTGGAAGGAGATAAGTGGAGAGGTATTGAAATTCTTGGAAGAAGAGCATTACAGGCAAAGGAACAGGGATCGGAAACTCACTACCACCCGTGACAGCTTTAGGCAATGTGAAGGTTCCCTGTGCTTTCTACCTCTTAGCCCTTAGTCTGTCTTCAGGAACTCATACAAAGTAAGTAGAATCCCTCCCCCGAAGGCAGCTGTTCCATCAGATGCCAGCAAGAGGGCTGCCACTGCCTCATTACCCGTGAAGTGAGAGAGCTGCCGAAGAACTGCGGTGGCACCTTGGTGGCCTCGAGAAAGAGCTGGATTCTCAGAACAGCAGGTTCAGTCCCTAGCCACAGGGGACTCTGCCTCCAGGTATGGATCCTTCTTTTGTAGAGGTTTATGGCATGAAGGAAGAACCAGGAGAGAGAAGGGGCTGGGAATGCTATCTTTGGGTGAGCAGACTTGGGCCAGCTCCAGGGAAGGTTGGTGGTCTCGGCAACCTGTGTGCAGACCTCAGCAGAGTGCGTCTCAGCTCCATGAGAGCCCTCTTAGGTCTGTTCCGGAAGCTAGTAATATCAGTTCCAGAATTTCTCTGTAGACATGTTTAAGACCGCAATCCAGGTTCAGTGCCTGTGGCTCAAGCGGCTAAGACTCCAGCCACATATACCTGGGCTGGCCGGTTCACCAAACAACAATGACGGCTGCAACCAAAAAATAGCCGGGCATTGTGGCGGGCGCCTGTATTCCCAGCTACTTGGGAGGCGGAGGCAAGAGACTCGCTTAAGCCCAGGAATTGGAGGTTGCTGTGAGCTGTGATGCCACAGCACTCTATTCAGAGTGACAGCTTGAGGC
This sequence comes from Perodicticus potto, assembly GCA_963574655.1. Lineage (NCBI taxonomy): Eukaryota > Metazoa > Chordata > Mammalia > Primates > Lorisidae > Perodicticus > Perodicticus potto. The sequence goes on from CAUYRH010054594.1 coordinate 59,751, forward strand.
TGTCTCAAAAAAAAAATTAAAAAAAAAAAAAAACCTTGAATAGCTAAGACATTACTTAGAAATAAAAACAAAGCAGGAGGAATCACACTACCAGACCTGAGACTCTACTATAAATCGATAGTGATCAAAAAAGCATGGTACTGGCACAAAAACAGAGAGGTAGATTTTTGGAACAGAATAGAGAACCAAGAGATGAATCCAGCTACTTACCGTTACTTGATCTCTGACAAGGCAATTAAAAACATTCAGTGGGGAAAAGACTCCCTATTTGGCAAATGGTGCTGTGTGAACTGGCTGGTGACCTGTAGAAGACTAAAACTGGACCCATACCTTTCACCATTAATGAAGGTAGACTCTCACTGGATTAAAGATTTAAACTTAAGACATGAAACTATCCAAATATTAGAACAAATTGGCTTGGATGAATATTTTATGAGGAGGATTCTCTAGGCAATTGAAAACTATCAGAAATACACTACTGGGACCAGATCAAACTAAAAAGCTTCTGTACAGCCAAAAACACAGTAAGTACAGCAAGCAGACAGCCCTCATAATGGGAGAAAATATTTGCAAGTTATGCCTCTGACAAAGGTTTGATAACCAGAATCCACAGAGAACTCAAACGTATTAGCAACAAAAGAACAAGTGATCCCTTCTCAGGAAGGGCAAAGGACTTGAAGAGAAACTTGTCCAGAGAAGACAGGTGCATGGCCTACAGACACATGAAAAAATGCTCACCATCCTTAATCATCAGAGAAATGCAAATCAAAACTACTTTGAGATATCACCTAACTCCAGTAAGATTAGCCCACATGACAAAATCCCCAAACCAGACATGTTGGTGTGGATGTGGAGAAAAGG